>VXBX01004633.1:287895-455142 GCA_013400415.1 Scytalopus superciliaris | reverse complement strand
AATTAAGTTGTGGGGGTGGTGGTTGTCACATTATTTATTATCCACCAATTTTAATGTAAAGTAATTTTAAATTAATTTAATTCTAATTTTCAAAAATTTGAGATAAAGAATATTTGCTAAACATGCACTGCTAGACTAAGGAGCATTTACAAATGTAAAAGTCAACAGTGACATGGTATTTCCTTCATTTCTTCAAATTTTTTTCTTGGAACATTAGTTGCCAATTATATTTCCTTTCTTGTTTTGTCAGACTGTTCACTTTCCCTTTCACATTCCTTTCATCCTCTTGTCTGTCCTTGCTCCTTCCTGTGTCACATTATTCATCCCTCCTTTTATTCTCCACCCAAAGTCTTTATGGAACCTTGTGCCTCTTGCAGTCTTATTTCCCTGACATATTTATCCTCCACCCTTTTCTTATTATTTTTTTTTTCACACCACTTATCTATCTAAGCAGTATGGCAACATAAACATACACCACTCACGAATTGTCTTGTAATTACTCCAGTCAGGGAGGAAGACTGTGTTGTGAAAAGCTTGAGGGAAATAAGAAAAGCCTTAATGATGTCACTTTACCAAAGGAAAATACCGACCAGACATTTCCCAGGCTTTAACACAAAGCTGCAGATTCCAACCACGCATCACAGTGAGCAAAAGCCAGCTGAGTCTTTACCAATAGTGGACCTAAGAGTTTCAGTGTGGGTATTTCGGATGCTCAGAAATTTGCTGTCCTCCTATTCTTTGGTAGGACTAAAGCACATGGTTGAGCAATGATGCAGAGGCTGGGCTTGTGCTCCGTCACATCACAAGCAACATCAATTTAAGTCACCAACACAAAGAACTGCTAATGTAGAAGGTCATTAAACAGAACTGATTTCTCTGTGACATTGGAACTTTAAAGGAAACCTTGCAACATAAAAGTGATGACTATGCACTGCTCTTTAAGCCAAGACTGAATAATTTCCAGCCTAATGAAGATCAGTGATCCATATTCAGGCACTCACTTGATGTTCTCCAATCTTTTACCACCTCTGTGAGCTGCCAGCATCTATTTGTTCTAGCTGCTCCCAGTCCTTTGCCTCTGTACTTGTTCATCCTATGCTAAGTATCAGGAAAGTGTAAGATCACAGGAGAGAACCTCAGATCAACCTACTCAGGGCAGAGTCAGTTCCAAAGTTAGACCAGTTTGCTCAGGGTTTACTTGGTCAAATCTTGAAAATGTCCTGGGAGAAATGCACAGCCTCTCTGGCAGCCTGTCCCACTGCTGGGCTGTCCTCACGAGGAAAATGCTTTTCCTATATCCAGTCTGAACTTCTCTTATTTCATCTTATGCCCACTGTGTCTCACCTGCTCACTATGCACCACTGTGAAAAGCCCAACTCCATATTCTCTATGACTGTATGATTCTCAATTTCTTCCTCAAGGGTCAGAAGGCTGTTGTGAGGTTCCCCCAAAGCTGGCACTTCTCCAGCCTGAACCAGCCTAGATCCCTTAGCCTCCCCTCACAAGGCAAGTGGTCCATTCCTTAAGTATCTAAACTACTACTCAGCTTGTTCAGAGACAGACAATACAAAAAATACAAAGATCAAAGCAGTACTGACTGCTCTGCATAAGTTCATCCACCTCAGCTCATACTGGTGGAACAGAACCAGTGCTGACCACACAGCTCCTCCTAAAGACAGCTGTCCTGTTTGACTCCTCAGCTCCACTCAATTCCCTGGAGAGCAGAAGTCTGTGCTCACTGCCAGGATCCATGGTATCCCTCCTTTGCAAAGCATAGGCTGGATGGCAGCCATCTTCCTCTCCTTCAGAACAGCAGTGAAGGCTTTGCAAAAACTTGCAGTGTGCATCAAAATTGGATAGGAACGAGACAATATAGAGGCTTTAAAGACAAACAGCATTAGGGCTGGAAGGACAAAAGCTAAGAGCTTCAGGACTGTACACACATTGCCAAAATCTACTATGGCATCTTCAGAGAGTGCCTGTGCTCATTTTTAGAACAATTTAGACTGGAAAAGACTTTTCAGGTCATTGAATCCAACTGGAATGAATGCACACATGGGATTTTCACTTAATGGTTCCTTTAGTTTAGAAGACAAAGATAGAAAAAGGAGGATGTTATTTTATTCTGATCATCTGAAAGAAGACATGAAATATGGTGATACCACTGTAAAAACATATTTAAATAATGTCTCATATCTGGTGAGGGTTTGGGTGGTGGACCATCATGCACTTCCAACTGCTCCAGTCTGATGTCAGCATAATATGTATGTAAGCACTAGAGATTTGAAGTCACCAGTACACAGTGGCTGCTCAGTGCCTCAGTCCTAATGTGCAGGGCCAGAAACACCTGCTTCCACTGGTTTGTACCACTAGAGGTATTTAAAGGGAAGAAATTGCATAATTCAAGGAATTAATAAAATTTCTTTATATCCAACAAGGAAATACATATTTTTGCTATTGTGAACAAATATTTGAAGAAGACACTATGCAACAAGTGAAAAGAGTTTCTGCTGTAAAATATAAAAGAAGTACTCTGCTGTGTCTCTGCCCTTATGACGGGTAACACATTATCCTTTCTTTAGTACCACTGCAGCACCACTGGTTTCCACCAGTATTCGAGAGGTACAGTAGCACAAATAGGACAAAATGCCAGGCATGAGGGCTTGTGCTGTTCTTTAACATTTGATAATGAAATTACAGATATTTTACTTGGTCTGACTGATATAATCATGAGCATCCAGTCATTTTATCATTTCCATTAATTACAAAAAATCAATGCGTCTGTGGCAAACACACAATTTAATAGAAGATTATCTACCATAACTTGTTTAATGTGCATTTTATAGAACCTTATTTTAGAATATAAACATGTTTATTTTGAAAAATGTTGATTACCTATGAATAGAAAAACTGCAAAAAAGGAAGTGATTACAAGAAAGGAAATGTGCAAAGCTACATTTTGCCATAATACACATGGGCTCCCTCAGCTGTTTGGTAAAGAAATGCTCTATAACCAAGAACATACTGATCTTTGCAAAAACATTTGATTCCTGTGTTTGGAAAAAAAAAAAGAAGATCAAATAATATTCCATGTAGTCTTCTCATTCACAAACTGCTGCATCTAAAATTCATTTCTACTTGATGAATTCACAATGGAGCTCAAGAGGTGTGAATCTCATTAAACTCTGAATGAAGACACATCAATGCCAGTTATAACCAAAGGCCAACAGAGCTTGCCTGTAACTCACAGGAAAAGAATTCCATCCAAGGAAAAGAAAAATAACAACCAACTAACCAATCATGAATGTTGAAAACCACACATAAATTATATTCTCTTAGAATGTTAGAAAATTAAATTATGTATTTCTACATTTTTGTGCTTAATAAAAATATTAACTACTAAGCAGTGTTACATTTATAGATCTCATTCATTATCATTACTCTGGGTTTATGTCGGTTTCTTTATTATGAAACTAATGGTGTAACTAATGGTGTAACTCTGGCAAAATGAATTAATGAATGATAAATGAGGATTGTCTTGCTCAAACTCTAGGCAAAATACATTATTTTCATTAGCAGTAGAATATGGTCAATATGCAACATACAAGTGGTGCTGCTATTTAATGCTACAAAGCTCTTCAGAAAAATGTCACACACACACACACTCATTTTCACACTGCTCGGAGAAGAACAACTTTAGAGTCTTAATGAGGGTTGGGTAACCACAGTGAAGAGGAATCCCAAACGTGAATCTTATAAATGTGCATGGACAGTTGAACTCACTGCTACGCTGAATGTCATTCTTGAAGTCAGTTTCTTCTGTTAATGGCTTATTAATGCAAATATAACATATTTGCTTCTCCAACAATATCCTTGCAATCCTTTGCAGCTCTGAGATGCAAATGCTTACAGAAGAATCCCGATGTCTAACCTCCTGCTCATCAAATATTCCACAACTTTGTAGGCAGGCAGTAATAACATACACACTTATGAGATCAATTGCTAACCCAAAATCTTGAACATGCAGTCGAAGCTAGCCAGCTTGCCAAGAGGCTTAGGGTGAAACATGCTGATAGGAAGCAGTTCAAGAATTTAAAATGACAAATTAGGAAACCTTGAAGACTGATCACAGATTGTTGGAACACACACACAAAAAGGAAAAACCAGCTGGATTTTTTTTTTTTTTACTACAGAGTTCACCCAGTGCTAGTCCTAATTAAAGAGTGGCCCTATTCCAACTTAAAATAAGAAACAATTTAAACACCCTTGTATTCAAAGGATCTTCCACAGGACTCCATTTATTTTGCTGATTTTATTTTCTTGTGATGGCACTGCCTCATTTATATACCCCAGAGCTTTTATTAGTCTTGAAAATCTACCAGCACTTATTAAATACTGGCGCTTTTTTTTGTTGGGTTGTTTGTTTGGTTTGGGGTTTGTTTGTTTGTTTTTTTTTTTTTTTTTTGATTGGTTGGCTTTTGGGGTTTTTTGTTTGGTTGGTTGGTTGGTTGGTTGGGGTTTTTTGTGGTAAATTATGCACATGGATTTAGTGTTATTTACATTTCTCCCATTAAGACAATCATAATGGACTTAAAGGCTAATGCAAATGAGTTAACACCACACTACACAGTAAGAGCATCACATGTCCAAATACGATGGCAGAGTGGAACCTTCTATGTAGCAGGCACATTGTTTTTGAGAAACATCTCAAAACAATATTGCAACACAGTACAATGGAAAACCAAATTCCAAAAGGATTATGTTGTCAAGTCAAAAATGGAGACAATCCCCATCACATGCATGTTTTGCTGAGGCTAGTTAAAAAAATGAGCATTAACAAAAAAATTACCAACAATAACAGACAGTAACAACAACCCACAACCAATACTTCACATCTAATGTAATTCACTTAGTGCTTTAGCACTGTAACACATCCACTTAAAAGTGGGACATACAGTGTTTCTTGCAGTGCTGAATATGCAACAGACAGGTTGAATCACAAAAATCCCACAGCTCGCCTCCCAGCCTCTACCCCCAAAAAGCAATAGAACTGCATGCAACTTGGTTATTTCCAAATCCTTTCCCTTACAGCTTCTCAGAGAGGCACCCTTAACATCGAAATCTTCATGATTAGACTCTGCTGGTTATGTGCAATATCACAGAGCAGTTGTTGAACACCGCTGGAACAGATATATTTGCAATAGGTAACAGCCATGAATGGTAAGAACCACCTGCCAATGTGATAAGTACAATCATGAAAATCTGAAAGACCTGCTGGGATTGAAAAGCACAAACTGTGAGCAGGACAAAATGAGGCCCTTGGAGTAGAAGCTGTTTGAGCCTGTCAGTCTCTGGAGAATGCTATCTCTTTACAAGATGCCCTCGCCAGGCAGTCCCATTCACATTTGCATGGGTAACAGCTGCCCAGAAGACTGAGGGTTATACTCATCTAAGGCACAGCAACCTTTGGGCCAGAGGGACTTTGTCCTGGGGACAGCAGTGATGCCTGCAAATACAGACCTGCCCACTGCCCTTCAGGGATTTCAATGATCTGAAAAGTACTACAATGTCCTACAGAAAACGATTCATTTAAATTATTTGACTTAGGGGGAATAATTTTTTTTTTTTAAAGTCAAAGTCATTAAGAATGGCTCACTCAATACAAGACAAGATTTTATGACTCACAGGAGACTGAAAAAATCAGCAGCAACACTGCATATTTAGAGTATAATGTTTAGTCATCAAAGACGCTTTCAGAGTTATTGCCTCCTCCTTAGACACATTTTTTTTAATTGCTATAACAGAGCTGCAGCAGTAACAAAGAAAAATCTTTGTCTAAAATGCACAGTCATACAAGTAACTGATCAGCAGGTTTGCCTTTTCTTAGCAGCCTAAGAAAAATGGGCAAGTGAATTCACATTTCAGCAAAGTGGTTTTTATCCCACTACCTTTCCAACCACGCAGGGAAAAATGATGTGCACACATCCAGAGCAGAATAAGCAGCATCTGAAGAAGAAGATTTCTAGATGCTCTAGATGCTTCTGCACCCCACAGCAGAAGCTTAGGAAGACAGGAGCATAGAAATACTTGAGCAATTCGGTTTTGCTTTGTTTTCCTTAACTGATCTTTACAAAGTTCTGTTAAATGCCAGAATAATTGCTAGAGTAGGTCCAGATTTTAATTTTATTTTTTTAAAAGTAGCAATCAGAACAGTATCTTTACAAGTCTAGGAGCAAATCAGGGGCTTTCTGTTCCCAGATCAACCCAGTGCAGATTTGTGTATCAGCCTGAACATCCCTGTCTGCAGAGACAGACAATGGACAGCCCCGGTCACAGGAGCACTAGGATAATGGGACCTTTGAACACCCCACGGCAGAGCCAGACAGTCCACTTGTCACCTGCAAAGCCTCCAGACCAATAGTGGACCTTGATCAGCCACACCAATCTAAAGACTGCAGAGTTTAATAACTGCAATATATTGTTACTGCAATGTATTTTAATGCACCACCAACAGTTAAAGCTTAAATGGTTCTATCACAAATCAAACTACTTGAAAATTATTTAATAAAAGAAAAACATTTGATATTCCCATTGACATGTACAGAGGCAGTTTCCCTCTTCCAGCTTTACCCCTGTGGTGGAGGATTCAGCATAAAGCATATGACCTACATAGCAGGAAGTCAAACTTTGTTATAAGCTTGTCCCCCTGAGCACTGAAAAATTTGGAAATCAGACAAGATGAACACAGTGGCCCAGATTCTCTCTGTCATTTGGGCAATTTTGCATTGCATCATTAGTCCTAATTCATCCTGCAGAGGCCACAGTCATGACAGTGAGCCACAAGGCCTGTTGTATTATCATCTTCCAGCTCTATGGATAGGGAAAATGAGAGGATGTTCACCTTCCAGGGACCCACAGCTGCTCAAACATCACTCTGTAGCTGTAGATTATAAATATAAATTACAGTAACCTTTAGGCTGCTAAAACTTACATTGGCAATACTTGTATTG
Source organism: Scytalopus superciliaris (assembly GCA_013400415.1). Lineage (NCBI taxonomy): Eukaryota > Metazoa > Chordata > Aves > Passeriformes > Rhinocryptidae > Scytalopus > Scytalopus superciliaris. The sequence continues at coordinate 448,132 of VXBX01004633.1, read as the reverse complement.
AATTTAAGTGCATGCTTTGGAAACACGTGCCCAGGTAATTCTCCTGTCCACACCGTTTGGACCAATATCTCTACTCAGACGCAGACCTCAGGGTCAATCATAAAGCAAGCAAGCATGGGAAAAAGCACGGGGAACTAACATGTCTTTCATCTACACTTCCAGTATCCTCATATTAGTCACTCTGTCAGTCAAGTGCCTTCCTAAAATAGCCATGTTCTCCAATACCTTTAGGACCACTGGGATTTGTAGGCCATCTGACTAAAGGCACACTAGCGCTGTGTGAAGAACTGCAGGTGACCCACATCCCAACTACAAAGATACTGGGATGGAGTAGATATTTCTTCGTCCTCTGTTCTGCCTTACTGAGCTCTGCACCCATGATATCTAAAGCAAAGGGATGCAGGACCTCCAGGATCAGGTGCTGACATGTTCAGGTTACCGTGTGGGGTTACTGCAAGCAGTCAGAAACATTTCTAATGGCACATTTGACTTTGATGACACTGCAGAAATCACGCCTGATTTCCTGCCAGGTCCTCTTCCCTGTTCTTCAACTGTACTCCTGACAGGCTGACAGAGAGTGGGAGTTAAAAAGAAGATACTGCTCCAGGATTGTCTCAGAAACTGCAGAGCTCCTAAGCTGCTGGCTCCTCTACAGATCTCATTAGGCAGGGTGCCAAGAAACTCAGAGCAGAGTATCCCTGCTCATAAACTCTCAGCCTGCCAGCTCTCTTCTAGCCCACCAGGCAGAAAGAAAAGAAGCAAGAGTCTGGGAGTTCTGGAAATGTGCAACTCCTTGGCACCCCAGGCAGCCAGAGGATCCTGACAGGATTCCTCAAGCTGGGGACCCCAGGGCTTTTTCTATCTCTAGTTCTAGTTGTCATTAAGTTCAGGCTAGATGATGGTTGTAGGCCCCTTCCAACTGAAAATACTCTATTTTATTCATTTTAATTTCAAATCAGAATAAAATCAAATTAAACAAATTTATCAAAATCCTCAGCAAATTGGCATGATCTTTTTTCATGCTGCATCACTTGAATAATGGGCTGCAATGGCTGGTGTACAACATCTTGTGGTCCCATTCCCTAAACAGACAGACTGTACCATGAGTCAGCAGACTGAGCTTGCATCACATTAATTGCCTCTTCACCCATCCTCTTTATCCCAGTATTCATGCTCTGCCAATTTAAATTTCAAAACCAAGCTCTTTAGGGAAGAACATGTTTTGTGAGGTTTTGTATCTTCATGTTACCTAAACTGAACAGGATTTATTTTTCTGAAACTCCTAGTACCACAAAGCTCTATATGCAGGTCAGCAGGCTTATGTAACAGTGATGCATCTGGCTCTCTGTCCCAAATAAGACAGAATATGCTGTGACTGCTACATAACCTTGTGCACTGCTGATCACAGACTCATAGACTTCATAGTCTTCAGTTTTCGAAAGACCTGTAGTTGTTACATGTTCTCTGCCTGGTGCTTACAATCAGATACAATGCAGCATTATCATGAAGCTTTTTTAAAAGGTACTCCTGCCCATTCATTCAAGTTCTTTTTTTTGTTTTGAAAGAAAATATTTTGAGTTAATTCATGTTAATTGCATTTTTATAAAATGTTTTAAGGTTTTGTTAACTTGTGAGTTTCCCCCAGCACATTTTCTTGGAGCTGCTTCTTGCTCTGCCTTTTCCTTTGACCTTTTTCACTTTGTCACACATGCACCAGTCACCCCAGTGAAATGCTCATGGCAGTAGTCAGGGATCATATGTGTCCACAGGGCACAGCATGGAGAAAATCTAGTCTTGGATGTTGTAAAAATCTTTTCTCCCTTAAAACTAGGTCAAGGTATTTTGAAGGGAAGGGAACACAAGTCAACAGCAGGTGTCCAGCTCTCATGCTGAAATGAAGTATCTGTAGAACCATGATGTGCACTCATACATACTTAAGAATGGCAGATTTGACCTACTACAGCAGGCACAGTGATGTGTTTTATTCAGGTATCAAATACATGTAGACATCTATGCAAATCCTAGTTCTAGATCAAGCATGTAGCTCTAAGTTGTAACTCTAGCCTCCAGCTAGAATGGAAATGAAATCACTGACTTTCTATAAATATGCAAATATGGTTAAATGCAAGGTGATGTACCAGCAACAAGGTGTGCAGCTCATGTCTGCAAAATGGTAGACCATGTCCAGAACAGCAGCAAAGAAAGAACAGAGGCTCTTCTAGCAGACAAGTCAGCATGTCCAACAAGCACAAACCAAAAAGGCCAAACAGGACTTGGCATGTAAAGTAGCAGGTTGATTGACAGGCAAGCCTTTGACACCTCTCAGGGGTACCAACACTGAGTAGCATATGTGAAGGAGGATTTCCCTAACACTGCTGCCAAGTTTGAGACTTTTCAGAATAAATGGTCCATTTCGTAGGTATGACCTTACCTTTTTTTTTTTTTTTTCATTCCATTTTTACAAGAAATAAAATATTGACACTAGGCCAGGATATTAATTCAATATCAAGTTCACCAAATCTAATGGTTTTATCCACAGAAGTGTAACCCCAAACCTTCCTAAACTGACATCTGTAATAACATTCAGAGCATGGCCTGTTAAGTTCATGCACAGAACAGGCTCATCCCCTGAGCAATCTGATGCTCAGTTAATATATGCAGTGCTATACTAAGCCCAGTTAATCAACACTATCTATTCTGAAAGCAGGAAAAAAACCCTCTCTATGTCTATCACACTCCATCAGCTTTCCCCACTCACTTTAAGCAATTAGTTTCAAAGACTCCCTGACTAAATTTACATAAAATGCATCTTTCCCTCATACACATTGTTAAATCATTAGACCATAATTTTATAAGGATTTATTGGAGATCAACAGTGGCAGAGAGGTATGAGAGATGACACTATGCCTTCAGCACAGTTCCAGGAATTTTTGAGGGCAGTAATTTCCTGGACCACATCATCACCTTCAATCGACTCACATGCATAGGGAGCAAGAATGTTATTTATTGTCAGAGATCCTCTAGGTCTGTCATCAGAGAGATGGCTATGCATGCAGGTAGACAAGAAGAGAACAGCTATCAGTGGGCATATACTCTGCACTGGGGCAGCCTTACATTGGATATAGTGTGCAGTTTTGGGCATCACAATAAAAGAAGGATATTAAACCATCAGAGAGTGTCCAAAGGAGGGCAGTGAAGATGGTGAAGGGCCTTGAGGGGAAGCCATGAGAGGAGCGACTGAGGGCACTTGGTCTGTTCAGCCTGGAGAAGAGGAGACTGAGGGGAGACCTCATTGCAGTTACAACTTTCTCATGAGGGGAAGAGGAGGGGCAGGCACTCTGTGGTGACCCGTGATAGGACCTGAGGGAATGGCCTGAATTTGTGTCAGGGAAGGTTTAGGTTGGATACTGGAAAAAGATTCTTCCCCCAGAGGGTGGTTGGGCACCGAACAGGCTCCCCAGGGAAGTGGTCACAGCACCGAGCCTGACAGAGTTTAAGAAGTGTTTGGATGATACTCTCAGGCACATGGTGTGACTCTTGGGGATGGTCCTGGGCAGGGCTAAGGGCTGGAGTTGATGATTCTTGAGGGTCCCTTCCAACTCAGCGTATTCTGTGATTCTGTGACATAAAGCTGCCGTTGAAAGATTAGCAAGACTCATTGGAAAACCTCTGGAAGAAGGAACTTCAATTGTTTGCATGGGGAGAAACAGGTGGAATGGTCTGCCTGGATAAGATTTGAGGTCCACACTTCTGATGATCAAAATGTTTGGTTACTAGGGTTTTGGTTTTCTACCCAGGACTCCAGCTGGCACAACTTCATGAGCTAGCTCAGTTCTAGACTGATGACTTAAGCAGGTGGTGATGTATTTGTGGCTTTCAGTTAACGACTTGGTCTTGCAAAACCTCCTCACACAGATCTGTTCAAGAGTGTTGGAATGGGAACAGCATATTCAGGAGACTTATAAGATGAAGCCCAAAGTACGAGGACACAACAGTTGTGTTGGCAACACGCTACTGCAAACAGTTGCATAAGCTGAAGAGAAGCAAGAGCAATAGTTCCAAGCGTCTGCTTTTAGCATTATATTTACAGCTTCTCCCTGACTGTGCATATATTAAGCAGATTGCAAACTTGTAGTGAGTGGAGGGAACAATCTGGCTATTTATAAGGCAGTTAACCTTTAGGAATGACCTTTGTTTTAACATTAAACAGGTCTGCTTCATGTTCAGAGTACCAGCATTTTCTTCATTTGAAAAAATGAGAAAATATCTCATAGCTACCTGCAAAGATTGCAAGAAAGAAGATTTCATCCTTGCTCTCTGAAAGACGTTGGTTGATTTAGGCTATATAAAGATGGAGTCAATGCAATGAGGCACAGACAGTGGCAGAGAGAAGCAACTCCAGAGCACATGCCAGGCTGAGGGAAACTTTCCACTGTGGAATGTTCCCATTGACTTTCTTCTAATCAAAACAAACATGCCACACCTCTCTTTGTTCAGAAGTTACCTTCCAGTATCAGCTATAGGTGGACTCCTCAGCCATGTAATTCACCTAGTTTTAAGCTGGAACCAAAGAAATAGAAACAACAATGGTTGGCATGACACCATTTTTCTGACCTAACCTCAGTGTTTTCTTGTTTCCAGGGCAACTCACAAAACCCATGTAAGAAAATCCCTGTCATGATTGAAAAAAAAAAAAATAATTATTTTTAGATTTGGTAAACCCATCCATTAGAAAAGGAAATTAAATCAAATTAAGTTGAGAGCTGCAGTAACACTGCCATAGGATAAACACAACGTTGTCATTGACTACATCTGGGGAAACAATTAACTGAAAGTCCAAGACACTGCTTTACAGAGGTCTGGGGCTGATTTACTCAGCTTATTTCCGTCTTAGCAAGTGATTTCATAAAAATATTTCAAATATATTGTGATACTATACCCTTATTATGCCTACTTTAATTTGATGGACTGATTCTAAATTGACTTTCTGACAAAGGACCAGAAACCTGCCTTCCATTCACTTTCAAAGACACAAAACCTTTGCTTTTCTCCAGGCAGAACTTACGATGGTCCGAAATTGCATACTAATATCATGAATTATTCAAAATCATAGCAAGTAACAACAAACATTCTGTGAGGTGTAATGATACAGCTTAAACATGAAAAACCATAAAAGGAGTAAAATTAACAACTAGAAAAGCAGAGTTCAATTAAATAGCAATCCCACTGTTGCTTTTGCACTTTATTGGTGGATGGTTCATGCCATGAACTTCAGCAATGCAGAACTGCTCTAGCCCCAGAAGACAAGAAGTTTCAAAGATTCCCTCTTGCTGCATGAGAAGACAAATCAGGAAATTTGCAAGACCCTCTACAACCAGTCCCACTTGACTTCAGCAAACAGGAGAGAAAAGTCTCCAACTGCTTTCAGTTTGCTTGTTTTTATTGGGAATATCTGGGGAGGAATTTGACGCAGCACATATGTCCAGCAAAATCTTGCCCCAGCTGACTAGATTCACTACAATATATACTATTAGCATCAATAATTCCAGCCCTGTTTTCTAAATGTGAAAAATGAGGGCTTAAGTTTAAGAAACATGTCCTCTGTCACTCAGCAAAGTACAAGGGATACTTCATGGGACTAATTAGTACCTCTTCTACACTGCTGTCTGACTCAGTGTAATGTAAGGTAAGTTGTAAAGATGTACCTAGAAGAAAAGAAAAAATTCAGTTCCAATCCAGGAACATAGAAGCAAGGCTTAATATTTTCATGCTCTGAATTGTTCACATGGCAATTGTAGAAATTGAGACTTCTCAGAAAAGAAAGCAAAGGGAAAAAAATTGCACATTTCCAGAAAACTCATGAAGATCAGCCATTCAGCAAAGTACAGATCCCCTGAAACCTCTACTTCATAAACTATACAAATAAAGAACATAATTTAGGCAATCTAAGAAGAAATCATGGCACATGTTTCCTCAGGAGAGTGTTGCACTGTTTATGAGGATAAAATTCAACTCAAAAAAAAAAAAAAGAGGAAAAATTAAAATACAAATAGCTGCTGCAGTGCTCTTTAACTATTACAGATGACCTTCTCTTTTGACTGAAGGCCTCATGTTGAAGATAATGCATCTAACATATCATCAGCTATACCTCATTCTCCCCAGGTAATCATTATTTAGTGATACAGAAAAGATAATTCAAATCTTCCTTGCACCCAGAAGTCATTTCATTCTAAGTGATATGCATTAAGGGACATTGGTGAACTCACAGGGGAAACTAGACCTTCACTGAAGGCATGAACTAATTTTTAAATAAAATGGTTCATTCACCCTTTATTTCTTTCCACCGTTCCTCACTCCATTATAAATAGACTTTTATGTGAGGTTTTTCGAAGATTCAGCAGCAGCCCTGGGATGAACCAGTCCAGCTGATGTGCTCTTCCAAGGGAAAGCAGCTCCACAGACCACAGCTTCTTCCATGACTCATGTCTGTGCACAGGCAGTGGACGAGGAAGAGAATGACTGCACTTTCTCTCCAGTCAGCCCCCAGGCCTGCATTTAACTTGCAATACTGGACACCAGGTTCAAAGGTCAGTTCTCTAAGCCATTTTTAGCCAAAAAGCTAGAAGGAGATTGTCACAGCCCACTACACAGCCATTCCATATCTCATATCTTTGCTTGAACATACCAAGATGTTTGGATTATGTGGCTGATTATCTTGAAATTATCCTACAAATTCCATAGGCTTGAGCCTGAGAAAAGGCACTGAGCCCATAAGGAGTGACCCTGGGCAACTCGCTTCACTAACATTCCTCATAGAGGCATTACACATTCTGTCTTCACTTCAAAATGTGTAAACCACTCACTTCCAAATGTATCAACCACTGTCTTTTGTGGAAGCAAAAGAAAATACACTCATGTGTTCAAACTTCATCCATCATTGTCCAAGGGACATAAGCACAGACTTGGACGTTCAGTTACCCATCTGATTTTGGTGCCCAAACTGCCTTAGGTATATGGGCCACTCTTATTCTCTTTTCCCTGAAGTCCAAACCTTGAAATGTGCTCAGCAGTGCATTGTCCGTAGCTACATTTTCATAAGACTAACAAACACAAAGAACTCCTTCATCTCTGACAGGAAGAAGGACAATGTAGATACTTGTCTGATCCTTCAAATCCTTGGTTACACAAGGAACAAGCAACATGGATAAGAGCTTTTCAAGGGTGGAATCTATTTTCTCAGCAGAGATTCATGCACTGTACAATGTAGGAGTGTACAGTGGTGTATACATCAGTGGGAACTATTCAGAGCATTTTTAGATCAATGAGTCTAATGTTATTTAGTCTTCTGAAGTAATGACCATCTTGAGATGCCTAAGTGGGTATTAGCTGCAAGGGAAGTGCTCTTCCTCTCTCCCACCTCTGACAACACCAAAGGCTCTGAATTGAAACAAATAACAATATAAGTGAATTACAAATATCCAACTATTCCCTGTGTCCCACCAACAATGGGGGAGCATCTTTTCTTTCAAGTTCTCTCCTATTTAATTACATCACAAAATTAGAATAGAATATTCCAATTTACTAAATTACTTCTGTCAAGGATTCAAACCATCAACTGCTGTCTCATGAGCTGTCCCACAGCTGTGTGACACAACACAACAACCAGCTAATGTGAGAGCCATCTCTAGCCTGTGATCTGGAGGAGGGAGTGGGCACAAGTTTGTGTCTGAAGTTCTATGCCTCATCTTCTACCCCTTCCCCTTCCTCCAAAGGAGAGCTCATTTCACAGCCAAACTTTTTCAGTTGGTTCTTGAGCACAAACAAACCCATCTTTGTGCTGGGAAGGAGGCAAGGAAAGCAATACAAGTGGAATTGCTGATGCAAAATCTTTCTTTCCCTTGTTCCCCCTACAGAAAGCTGCTGGGACAGCGGCAGCCTCTCAGCAGGAGCAGGCTGACAGCCTCAACAAAGCACACTGCAAAACTGATCTGGCTTTTCAGGGACAGACAAAAAGGAAAAGAGTCTGAACCATTCTAAAGCAATAAGAGGTTTCCTTTGTAGGACTGACGGCTGAACGAAGGCTCATGGGAGACTACAACTTTAACTCTTTATTTATTTCACTGGTTTGGGCTCGAGGGGTATTTCATGGGCTTAGCCAGCAAACTTCAATTGGTAACAGAGATGAGCTGTGGCTACAGGAGTATTTTGAGGCTTGGCTTCCAGTAGAAATGGAGTATTCATCGTTGCTCTGTGATGCCTACACTCACTACTGCCTGTCTTTTACCTGCATTCCTACATTACTTTTGAACTCAGTGGCAACATTTAACTAAAACCAACTTAGGGGAAAAGCCTCAAACTTCTTAGAAGAATTTCCTCAAAGAAGAAGGTGCTTTCTGAAAACTCAGAGACCTGATAGAAGAAAACAACTCCCATAGTAAGTTTCCTCACTACAGAAAAAAATGACACAAGCTAGGACTTTTTCCACCTGTAGAGCTCACATGGGTCCTCTACATACCGAAAGTCTGCTGGGCCTCAAGCCCCTGGAATAACTATCAGGGATATTCAACTCACAGGCAAATCTGATTCTGAACTTTGTTTCTTCTTCTCACTTGCAGCTTTTCATTCCTTTATCACCAAGACAGGCCCCCATGACAGACCTGCACTAGCCTTTAATGATGCCTGTTACCGCTCTGTGATCTGATCATTTCCCCTGTAAGACTAGGTGCCTGGTCCCCACTAGCACTGGGCTGTTTGCTTCAACAAGTGCATTCAACAACATGGACTAACCTCAGCTTCACAGAAACCACCTTTTCTTGGTTTCCAAAATATTCAAACAATGTCTGCATCCCAAAGAGCAGGTTCACACACAGGATCCATACCAGACTCTCTTTTGACAGTGTGATAGAAGACTGCAACAAATGAACATCATATGTGCTGTAATTCATTGCTTTTCCCAATGAATTGCATCTCTGTAATTACTGACCTGTTCCACAAGAAATCAGCTCTGAATGCCAGCCTTTCTCATATACCCTAGGTCAAGGGCCTAATCCACACAGGACCAAGGCACTACATTAATCAGGGTGCTGGTTGCAAGCACCCATCACTTATTTTATTTATCTAGATAGCCAGATCCTTCACTGCCTTTGCATTGGTAATGCAAGGTTGCTATAGCAACATCTGTGACCTGCGTGATCAAGATAGCAGAGAAGAGCTGATCACTGGATTAATGTATTTAGAGCCTTGAACAGGAAACTTTAAAGATTAAAGATTAATAGTCTATGAAATTCATATGTACTCTACTCATGTTGTTATATTTATCCCACTCCCTCTCCGTTTTCAAATACATTTATCTCTAAATGCTAAACTAAAGAATGTGATACAATATATTAAGACAACACTGTTTAAACTTGCTGTTTATTTCCTGTTTTCAGTTTAGCACACAATTAAACTACTTCATAAAGTCCAAAAACTAAGGTACATTTTGCACTGTGGCTGACCAATATATTAGCATCTTTTAGAAGCTAGAGTTCTTAACAAAATTTGCAGACTATTTAGATTTCCACAATATTTAAAATCAGCAAATTCAGAACAAGTTAGCCAGCTTAGGGAATATTAAGTGCAGAGACCTCTTCAATTTGCTTTTTTATTTTCATGTACTTAACAGGTTCTTTCAAAGAGTCACTAACTTCCATTCAGCTAGAGACTTGCTTGCCAACAGTCTACCACAAGTTCGTAACAGACCAACACAAATTTAAACATTTCTTTGACAAGCTCTTCAGCAGACATTTCTCCCGAATCCAAGGTTGGATGAAAGTTGCTCACACAACCAGGATGGTGATGTGAAGGAGTTGGATGTAGAGGGACGTACTGGGAACTGAGGTAATTTTTTTTTCTTTTGCTGGGTTGTCATTAAGGTACAGGCTCCTCTACTGTAAGAATGTCAGGCAGCAAGCATAGTTTTACTCTGTGCTTCCTCCGTTAATACTGCACAAACTGCCTGAGTGTGGACACACGGTCATGTATCAGAAAGGTATGGGTAGTTCTATCCAGCTTTTAACTGCTCCAGGTCCAGGACAACCAAGAAATTCTCATTCTAAGTAACCATTTAAGCAAAAGAGACAAAACAATGTGCCTTCAAGTGAGACTTGGGAAGCATATAAGTCATATGGTAACCTTCCACACAGCCACAAAATATTGTCTCCATGAAATAGTAAATTAATATTCATTGTTCTCTCTCAGGCAAGTTCCTTTTTATTTTTATTTTTTTTATATATGTCATGCTAATATAATTCTTCTCTGAGCCAAGTTCTGCTCCCAAAGGCAGAAGGATTACTCTTCTATTTTCAGGAAGGAGAGGAATGGAGCTTCAAAATACAGTGCCTCAAAGCCAAACATTATCACTGGAAGAACTGATGGGGATGAACTAAATCCACTGTAAGAATATTCCATCACTGCAGTCTTGACACAAAATGCAGAGGCTGTTTTGCCCTTGGAGTCTCATAAAGCAGACAGCTAAAAGGATTCTTGGACTGGACAGCTCTGTCATAAGATGGTCAGTTGGATTTGCGGCTTTTTTTTAGCTTTGATTTCTTACTGTTGGTTATTTAGCTAAAAAAGAGCTATTGTATCTTCTGCATTTGGGCTTTTCTTTCCCATTGTTTCTGTTGTAATCTGTGGTCAGTATAGGAAGAATAGGCCCTCACAAGTCCAGTGAAAAATTGTATTATATTAGCCCACATCCATTTTCCAACAAAAACACTTATGTCAAAGATACCCAGTTAAGAGTGTAGAGGGAAGAAGCTGATTAAATTGGGTCCATCCACCTGCTTTCCCAGTATTGATAGAGTTCTGCTTAATTCTAATCAACTTGTATAATTGACAGCAACCCAAAAACCATTGCACCAGATGTCTAACTTCACACTTTTAACTTTTAGACTTATTTCCCTTTGATATTTAAAGGCTTTTGGCTAAGATTTTTAAAACTCGCCTTCCCTAGCCTCCCAGCTATAATTAAATGGCCTGCTTTTTAAAAAGTGCTGAGTATGTCACACCATCACAGAGGCCTGAATGGTACTTAGTGTTTCTTGGTTGCAGTCTCACATGTCACAAGTTAATCTTCAGAAAGTCTTAGACTGCATTTTTTGCAAGACTCATATCATCCACCAAGGAAAAATCTCCCTATGCTCCCAGCATAACAGAAAGATAAGAAGAAGTTTTTTAGGCCCATCATCATTGCATTCCCTTGTGCCTTTGAAAATGAACATTACACTTCTTCAGCTAATATGACCATACATCAGTTCTTCTCACATTTTTTGCACCCTCCTGTGTTCTAAGCCTTTCATTTTAATTGACTTAAGAAAAGGACAGCACACTGGCTAGCAATTAAAATCTATCAACATCATTTCTGCAACCTTCCTTCAAATCCTAGCCCCTCTCATCTTTCAGAAACGCATTAAATAATCTCTAAAAACAAGGCAAAGACAAGGAATATTATACACAGATGTATCAAAGGGATGCCTAAAATTTTCATATTTTATTTTTGTGTTAAAAATTTCACTCACTTTTGTTGATAAACCTAATCTAAAATATCTACAATATCTGTCTAAAAAGATGTCTGTTAAAAGCCCCTACTGGTGCAAAGACTGGATTTTTTTCTATTCTACCAGGATTTGCATCAACAAATAGCAATGCTGACACCATCTGCATTTCAAGGTAACTTTGTAGGTCCCTCTTAAGTCTAACCTGGGGTCTAAAGCACAGAAAAATTTGGTTCAGCTTCTTTGTCCTTCCCAGACTTGTTGGGAAACATTGGGGAAGTCACTCGGTGTCTCTGTGTCTTGATTGTCTCCTTGTGAAAACAATGATGTTACAACTACTCCAGTATTTAACTGCTTGCCTAACTCCTCAGTTGATCTATAAATTTCATGAAATGTCTTTTGCTATTCATGAAATTTCATTTTATGTTTAAACATACACTTCAGCAGTTTTGCTGATATGGCATTGCAGTGTACAGTGTGTTCCCATCTCTATGGTGATATTACAAATATTTGAAGCTATATAATAATGTGTATCTTAAGCTCATGAACTAAGTCAGTATTTTCTTTCTTAAATCCCAGGCAATCGTGTTCTGCCTTTGTTAAAGAATCCATGTGGTGCTTGGCTGTGTGTGTCCAAATTGAAGCCATTAATCTCTCCTGTTTGTCACCTCCAGATTAAAGTGGGTTTGCTACCAGAGACAGTGTAGTGTGCTCCTGATGCTGAAACAAAGCTCTCTCTCAGGAGCCTCTACTCATGTACAAATGACAAAAATTGAATGTTTTATAAAGGGAATCACAAGTAAGAAGGAAATTGTGTCTTCTTTCAAGCTTTGATCCTGTCTTACTGACCTATATTCTAATACTGACTATAACAGGAGCTATTTTAATGCTACTAAAAGTAGGCAAGTAAGCATTTAATACACTATTAACAGCAAATAACTCGTTAGCCCTAAGTTGCAACAGCTTTTTCAAGACTGTACGATTATGAGAACAAAGACCACATGTTTGCAACTGTCTGAAAAGCATCTGATTACAAAATTCTTTTTGTTTTGCTTTTTTAGCAAATACCTGCCTTACTATACATTGTATAGCCATATACTATTTCTGTGAAACATATTTAGGAGAAAGGAAATATATATTTTTTTAGACAATTTTTAAATATTTTGGCAGAGAGCACTGAATACAAGTTTGTTGACACAGAGCCTGACCTACTGAGATGTCTGAGGTTATCTTTAGTGACTTACAAAAACAGCTAAAACACAGTTAAAATGTAAAATTCCCATTAATATTTTGGGCTTTGTCTAACTTAGCAATTAATCAAGTGCAATAGGAGCAGAGAGAACAGAGAGCTGGTGTTAAGGACCCAATATACATGCTGGACAAGTCTTGAGTCTTGATTTTGGAACGGCTTAACCTCATTTGATAGACTGAAAGCCATTAGCAGCTGGAGAGCATTTTTCAGTTTAGAATCCCTTTGAACAAATTCACTTTGCCTACTGCACTATTTTATCTATAGGGCAGCAAAGAGAGAATGAACAGGAGATTAATTTCAAAAGTGCAAACTAAACACTCAGGCCAACACATTCAATCTGAGTGCAGTTTAGGGATTTACACCAATTAGACATCTGTCTCTGTAAATTCGTAAATTTGGCACTGCAGACATTACTCCTCATGTTACTCCTGAAAATGGGTGAGGCCCAATCTGGGAAGAAGGGAATCACTAGCATATTGTGCACTGCATAAATGATGCTACATATATTAATAGACAATTTAAGGAGAAACATTCACCAAAGGAAGTTACGTTTCCATCTCAAAAATATCTCATCAACTATGGTTAAAAGCAAAACTTACATTCTATATTTGTTAGCTAAAGCTTGAATAAAAATTGTCCCATCTCTTGCTGAGTGTAAAGCTCAAGAAAGCTGACAGACTGTCCCATGCAGCCCAAGAGAAGTGTTACTTCAATACTTGTGTTCTCCTCTTATTGCTCACTCTGCACCTTCCCCCAGATGAGCTCTAAACAAGAGCAAAAGAGACTGAGGAAAAGAGGATCAAAAGCACAACTTTGCGTGTCCAGCTGGGGACACAGTACACAGAACATTAGTTCTGCACCTCTGGAAAACCCCTTCTTCATATGAATGTGGAGGATCAATTTATCCCTGTTACAATGTGAATCACACACTTCTTATAAAAACTATTAAATAAAAAATTATTGTCCACCAGCACACACTGAATTTTTGGCTTTACCCAATGATTCTTCACCATTAGCTTTTTATTCTATTCACTACAGTCTGGTGCAGCGTTTACCAAGACAGTTTTCCATTTTATCTGACATAGTTCAAATGATACCTATTTTAAAAAGGGTCTTAAACTATATTAAAGTATTTTATAAAAATGTTAAATCTGCATCTGTTGAGTAAACTATTGAATATAAACAGAGATTTTGTGTGAAAAATTTAAACTTAAACTTTACAAGCATTAATAAAAAATAAACCAGCAAACATGAAGAATCTACCACATGCAATAAATACACAAGAATCACTGCTTTGTCATTTAGATGAGTAAAATTATTTTGCCTTGACTAGCACACAGCATAAACAAGGAAGACATCCCTCTCTTATTAGTCTGAATCAAGTTCATATTTGTCATCAAGACTAACGTTGCCTGAAATTGTGTAAACTCAATGGTTTCCTCTTTTGGTTTCAAAGGTAAAAACAAAAAATTAAAAATCAAACATGATTCTGTTTGAAATGATTAAATTTGTGTTGTGTTTGTAATCCAGCAGGCTGACTGATTGTGTTTTTGTGGCAATATGCAGCACAGCCTGTGCCCTCCCCTGGACACACACTGTGCAGGGACACTTCATGTAGGAGGCATGTCCTGCAGCAATAAATCAGAGCATCTCCTCTCTGGAGACAGCACAGCAGCAAAAAGGGAACATTACCGAGCACATTCATGCCTGAACATTTCTCACTCTAATCTAGGTAACAAAATCACCTTCAGACCTACGTACCTATGTTACAACATCATATATATTATTTTAAGATGAAGGGACCTGCCATAGCTTCCTGCTGGCTTGGTGGCTTGTCAAAAGCACTACAAAGCATTTCAAAAACTGAAATATCAAAAACATTTAAACAACTACCATTACTGATGTCAGCCTGTGCATGCAGGTGCATGTAACAGCAGGAATTTATTATTTTCATTTGTGTTCTAGGCTGTGTATAACACAGAACTGCTCAGCTTAGGGGGAAATCTCTGAGTAGCCAGTGCTGTGCAACAGCTCTCCCAGCAAACCCAAAGCCAAACTCAGATGTCACACCTTGCAGACCAGGCATTCTTGGTGAGGAAATCTGGTCTTACTCTTTTCCTTCATGCACTGCAGGAACCCGACTTTTAAAGACATCTGGATTAGCATAGAAAGACCTGATTGAAATCTCTTTACCAGACACCCTCACTCCCAGGCCAGCATTTTTCTCCACTCTTCACCGAGACAAAATGCCTGCCTCTTACCTTCTTCAGAACAAGAAATCATAACTTTCTTAACCACGCTTCAGAAGATCCTCCAAACTCTGAACTCTGTGTATTTCTGACCTGTAAGTCTTTACATATTAGTTTTATTAAAACTTCAAAGCAAACTCTGCCATAGGTGAGGGCTCTTTCATTGTGCCCTTACTAACAGTTTTTTCATGTTATGGTGAATAAAATCAAGTCCTAATCAGGTGATCTGATGTTGCTCCTTATCTTCCTGCTATGGTAATCTCCTTATCAACCTGTATCAAATCCAAATATATCAGTGTAACTAGGGCAGGAGGTTTGATTCCTAAAACTGAAACCAAACACTGCTGGCTCTCCCTTTCCTTAAGGATCCCAACTCCAGCTCCATCTGCTGTTGCTTGGAACTCCCCTTTAATGAGGCACTGAAACTGTTTGCTCAGACACATGATATCTAGTCAGGAATCACGAACAGATGCTTCAGCTAACAGAACAAAAAAAAGGCAGCACTAAACTCCTTTGTGCATTTCTGCAGAATAACCACAATGACTGACCCTTTATGCATTCTTTGGTATAAAAGTGTCTCCTTATTAGAACATACCTGTATTTATATTAAACATGCTTTTGCAGAAAAGACAATAGTATGCACTCGGACAGAGATGTTCTGGGGATAAACATTGGCATTAACTTTCCCATGAAGAGCACAACTGCTGCCTTACAAGAGCTGGCAACAGCCTTGCTTTTTAGAGCAAGACTGAGCTTCAAATCACAGGGTTTCTCTGCTACAATTGTGCTGTACACTTGTCTTCTCAGAAAGCCTTGGTAGCAATACTACTCACTGTGCAACACTTTCTGATACAACAAAGATGGTGAAGGGCCTTGAGGAGAAGCCGTATGGGGAGCGGCTGAGGGCACTTGGTCTGTTCAGCCTGAAGAAGAGACTGAGGGGAGACCTCATTGCAGTTACAACCTCCTCACGAGGGGGAAGAGGAGGGGCAGGCACTGATCTCTGCTCTGTGGTGACCAGAGACAGGACCTGAGGGAATGGCCTGAAGTTGTGTCAGGGGACATTTACATTGGATATTAGAAAAAGGTTCTTCCCCCAGAGAGTGGCTGAGCACTGGACCAGGCTCCCCAGGGCAGTGGGCACAGCACCGAGCCTGACAGGGTTCAAGGAGTGTTTGGATGATACTTTCAGGCACACGGTGTGACTCTTGGGGATAATCCTGTGCAAGGCCAGCAGTTGGACTCAGTGATCCTTGTGGGTCCTTTCTGACTCAGCATAGTCTGTGTTTCTATGTGATTCTGTGGTATAGGGTATATGAAATGAGATACAGAGGGGAAACAGCATTGGGTTTTCTTTTAATCTGTAACACTTAGGTTATACAGGAGTGTCAAATCACTTGTAAGTAATATAAGTCTTCTTAAATCCTTACCATTTAAAGACTTTACTATCTCCTTCACAAATTTCTAAAACATTTTTGGCAAAGTACTTTATGGCTTTACTGCACTGGGTTTTGGCATCTGCTATAAAGCAGTTCACTAAAAGTCTTTAAATTGTTTATAAATTGAATCAGTTATTTCATGCTAAAAATTATTATGGTTCCAGGTCTATGATCTCAATCTTTCAGTGAACTGAAAGTGTTAATCGCATTGAAAAAAAGTTCTCCCTCTCCTGTGGGAGAGAATACTATAATATCTTGGACTTTAACAATTATCCTTGACATAAAAATGCTTGTATTTAACAGCCCTTGAGAGAATCCTACCCCCTTCACAGGACCTGCAAAGGAGCAATTAGTATCTGTGAGAATTTCACGTGGCATAGAAAGAAATGATCTCGCCGGTTGTAATTTTTAATGGCAGCTCCTAGCTCAGTGGTGTAGAGAGACCTCTGGAGCAGAGATCAGATGGAGTGGGGGGCAAAGGGGCAAGATAAACTAGTCACATGACTACATGGTTTATGGCATTTCCATATTTTTTTCTCATACTTCTATCCCCTCACATACAGCTGACACAGAAAGGAAGCAGTACCTGCAGTAGAAGCTATGCTACTGAATTTCCAAGGACAGAGGCAGGGCATTGACATGAGAAACAAAGGGTCAAATGAGCATTTTTAGACCACAGACTGAATCATATAATGCAAGATGATTAACACATCTGGGGAAAAGGACATATAGGCAAAGCATCATGAATGGTGACTTCATATAATTTGTTTTGAATAATATTCAGGGTTAACTCTAGTTCAGAGAAATAAACCTAATCTCAATGTACTTAGAGTAATAACTGCAAATGATGCTCTTAAAGAGATGACATAACAGACTTAGAAGCTGCCTCAGCATTTAGAGCCAACAAAGCATGGAGAAGGCTTAGCAGCAGTAATGCTACCAAGAGCAAACTGACCTAGTCTCTTCCCACTGCTTATCACAAATAACTTGATACCTGCTAGGGGCTCACTGGGCTAAGAACCACAAATCCCAGCAGAAGTTAATGTGTGTCTGAGAAGGCACATCACATTTTGTGTGCTGGTAACCAGCTTTGGTGTGACAGTAGAGCCCCTGAGCATCCAACTGACTAAGAGAAACTGATGAGACCCCAAAAGAATTTCAGAAAAAAAGGACAGGAAAATATATGTGCAATACCGAGTACTATTAGCTTGTTCCATGCTTTTTTTCCCCAAACACAATGTTTGGTGTTTATTTGCTTACATCACTTCTAGAAAGTGATGAAAGCATGAGAGCATTAGAAATGTCTAGGGAGCAGCTCACCCATGTCTATCAAATTATGCAGGTCAGTGGCTGCGCCACATTAAATATTAATAGAGTAAATAACATCTTTCAACAAAGACCTCGGTTACCTTACCATTTGCTGAACTCATGGCAGACTTACCCAATTCCTCATCTGGGTATAACCATGGCAGAAAACAAAAATAGGTAAAATGTTGATGTGAAAAGCACATATTTATATGATTTAATATAGTATAGATAATTACCTTTGGTGGTCATGAAGTCTTAGGTGGTTATTAAAGAGTGATCTACGTTTCATAGCATCTACTTTGTCGTAATTTGATTAGACAGACTCAAGGGCAAGTAGATCTGTCAGAGTTGGAGGTAAGCAACACAAAAGCCTCTCAGACCCTAACACAGCTAGTTTTCAAATGGTATTCAAATAGCTGACTAGAAATTGTCCTATTAAAGCTTTCTAATATGTTTCAAGCTTATTCTCTGATTTACATCCACCAATTACTGCAGAAAGGCAACACAAGACAGCAATATATATGTAAAAATTGAAAGCCCAGGCAGAGTATATTAGGTCAAATCCTACAGTCATTACTCTTCTTCCCCTCCTCCCCACATGCATATTTAGATAACTGACTTGCTTAAGCATCTTTAAATAATTAAACATCTTTAGCATTCAGGCAACTCTCAGGCTATTTTCAAACAAAAGATACATTTCCAGGCTTTCACAGGAAGCTGCTAGCTTGATCTGCCTGTGCCTGTGCTACAGAAAGCCATAGGAATTTCTCTGACTTCACCCAGTGTTCATTCCACAAATGAAGAGGCATGTATTCATGCCAGCTCCCCTCTGCTTGGGGCAGTGCAGATATTCAAATTCTCTTTTTAAGCCAGTATATACATCTTCATGGACCATTTGGACTCAATTTCAGCTTTTCATGGCAAAGTGCAGCTTAATCCTCAGGAAGCAATGGATTTCAAGAGGACTGCTCAAAGAAACAGCTCTTAGTTGATGCTGAGCAAGGGCAACATCCATGAAACTGCAATTTCTGCTTGCAAAAAAATCTCCTGAGTACCACAGTATGAACACTGATGAAAAAAACCAGACAGAAACATATGGTAACTATGAGCAATAATAAATCTGCAACTACTATCTTAGTATGATGAAACACAATTTAAACACCCTGAAGAACTGTTCCTAAATGTGCGTGTCTATACAGACATCTTAAACCATGAGTTACAGAAATTATTATATTATAGAAACCATTCTTAATCAAGAAAATGGTACTAGCATTGTCTTTAATTAGGCAGGACCAGAGACTTGATAAGAAGATGGAAACAACATCCCTTTGAACGTTCCAAAGTCATTTGAGATAACACCTGCATAAATCCAAATGACAGGATGACTAGGGGTAGTGATGTTCTACTCATGGGGACTATGTTTAGAGAACTGGAAAGGGCAGCAAAGACATATATTTAAAATTAATTATATATAGGAAGATGTTGAAGGATTGCAGAGAGTAAATAATTTTAAATGACAGATAATAGAAGAATACCCTGTGTACCCTTAATATTGCATGTATACAAAAGTAGTATAAAGAATGTACTAAACCCATATATTGATAATGGAATGCATTTTCAATACTTAATTGGAAAGTTATTTCAGTTTTCATAAGAAAAGAAAAGAGGCAAGTGAACCTGACTGAGTCAGCACACAGCTGCTGGTTAATATGAGCACATAGCTAGAACCAAGTGAGCTGCAGCAAGAATTGTCTCCTGCCCAGCCAGTTGTCAGGAGCTATGAGAAATGGTTAACAGCATTGGAGGTCTTTGGAGACAGTAAAATGGGTAAGGGGCATAATGGCACAGACAGAGGAACCTTTGGACTGTGAGAGTGAGGAAACTCTCTGATTTCTGATAGGGGAAGAATGGAGCAGTCTCATAAAGAATCCAATAGTATGTTTCCCCCATCAATTGTAAAGCAAGCATTCAGGCAACAAAGGATCAAAGTACAGACTATGAACTCTCATTTTTTGTAGAAAAGTATCTGTTTCAAGTCTACTTAAGGTTTCAAAAGCTATATCCATGTAAATTATTGTGTCTATTAATGAACAGGATTCCTGCATCTCCCAGGTAATCAGTCTGGCTCCTTTCATATGCATTAACTCTATTTAGAATCATAGAATTATTTAGGTTGGAAAAGACCCTTAAGACCACCAAGTTCATAACATAGCACTGCCAAGTCCACCAGTAAACCATATTCCTAAGTGCCACATCTACACACCTTTTAAATACCTTCTTATTCCACCACTTCTCTGGGTAGGCTGTCCTAGTGTTTGACAACCCCTTCCTAATGTCCAGTCGAAACCTCCCCTGGTGGAACTTTGAGGCCATTTCCTCTTGTTCTGTCACTTGTTACCTGGGAGAAGAGACCAACCCCTGCCTCACTACAACCTCCTTTCAAGCAGCTGCAGAGAGTGATGAGGTCTGCTCTCTTCTTTACCCCAGACTAGTTAATACAAGTAAATCAATCTCCCAGTAAAATTACACATTGGCTTTTAATACATTTATTTGTATTGGGTAAAAACTTGTCAACTCTTCCTTCTTGACATAAGAGGATCTGGTGCTTACTGCACTGCACTGGATTTAGACCTGACTTTAATATCCTGGTTTGCCGCAGACTGTGCATGACCTTGGACTTAAATCTCTCTTGCACCTCCATAAAAGATAAAGCTGCTGTATTTTAAAGGCATGGTGAAGGGAACTAGACTTGAGACTGTGTGGATCTCCAATGTGATCAATGCAAGCATTACAGAGCTCACAGAGGAGGTAAATAGTTGATACATATTGGATGACTCAGCAACAGTGTACAACCCGAGTCCTGACCACAGCCAAGTGATGGCCAGAACCCATGAGAGTGAGAAACCTAGGAGGAACAGGAAATATAAATAAACATGGTATTTTGGCTAAAAATATAATAATTACATAAAGCCCAATTTTAAATAGTTGATTTTAAAGCTATTCTGATGACATATATTTCTATTTCGTTAGCTGGTGTATTTTTGTGGACTTTTGGGGGGTGTTTGGTTTTAGGCTTTTTTTTTTTTTGTTATTAAGGCCAAAGAATAGATTATATGTCAGTGACCATTGTGGAAAAAATGTCAGATGTGGGTTTGTCACCAGAAATGGTTCTATTGATTTTATTGAGTGTTTCAAGATCGATGTGCTGTATTTGAAATTTAAATCTCCTAAAAATTAGCATACATGATTTTCTCTATCTAAAAGAAACTATACAAAAACAAAAGCACCAAAATTAAATTGAACTTAGTTAATAACTTTTGAGCTAAAACATTAAATGCCCATTTTCATTGAACCTACCTTGCATTCTGCATTGAAAGTCATATTGCAACATCTTAATTCATTATCATCTCTCTGAACCAAACATTAGGCTGCCTCTCCTCACTGCTGAATAACGTAGACTGATCCAACTGGCAAATTCATCCCTGGAGAGAAAACAAAAATCGTATGACAAGAATACTATTTTCATTTGCTTTTTTAATCACTGACATAGCGTAAAATCAGGCACTGGAGCTTTTATCTTTTTAGTGAGGAAAGTCAATTTAACAGTGTCCTCAGTTCAGCACAACATTTCATCTGAGTTTGTTCTATTAAGTCAATTGTTACCCCCCTGGCCAATACAGTGTTCAAGTTACAATGCAATTTCAGCACATGATTGAAATGCTGTGGTTCAACAGGGACACAGCTTTCTAGTATCAACTCCTCCTTATCAACACTGGGATTTCCCTATTAATTCTATAGTTTGGAGATTAGCAAAACATCACTCATGTCAGTCACTATCTTCAGCATTAGCTAGGCACTCTAATAACATTTTCATTAAAATATTGCATCCTATTGCAGACAAAATAGTGAATGAAAAGAAGCAGATGAAATAGAACAGGATGGACAGTACCAGAAATAAATAGCTAAATTCACAATGTAGGAATCAGAGAAACACAACACTTCAACCAGAAAAAGCTGACTGTCTTTTTTAATATTCAACAGTGGAATGAGAGAGCATTTGGGGTAGAAATGTGACCTAAAGACATAAAGTCTTTGGCTTTAAAAGTTTTATCAGAACAGGTAGCAACTGAAAAGGGAAGCCTGGAGACGTTAATTGTGCATGCACAGCTTAAGAAGGCTGACAAGAAGAGAGTCTCATTCTCTTTTTCCTATTTATTTCGTCCTGGCCTGTACTAACCTGAGACAATAATTTGTGAAGCTGAGGATTTCCAAGGTACAAAATACTTTGAAGTTGTACAGAGTAGACAGAACATGAGAAATGTCAAGTATTTCAAATGGAAGTACCTACCTGGAATAGGAAAAAACCCCAACTAACCAACCAACCAAAACCCCGTAGTGTGTATTTCCTACCTTAGTTCACACTCTCATTACCTATCACAAGGAACACAGACTGTAATATTAGTTCTACCTCCAAAAGTTTTGTCTGTGCTCTGGAATGGTCCAGTGAGTACCTTCTCCCAATTAAAAAGGGAGAAAAAATAGTAAGGCTGCAATTTTGGAGGAGAGAGATTTTAGACTTTTCAAAATTGTTTATATATGACATGAAATGGCTTTGTAAGCTTGAGTCCAAAAGCTAAGAGTAAATAAAGATGTTGTTTTCGACACAGATTCTTGTACAAACTTCACAGTAAAGACTGATTCTTGGGTAAGAATACACCTAATGGAGAGGGAAGTCAGGAATGACAAGTGCACTGACTGGTAAGACGTTCATAACAAAGTGGTTCTTAATGTGTAATTAAGTGGTGGGACTCCTTTCCATGGTATACTGCAAAGAGAAAGAGTTTATGTGTTTTCAAGAGAGACTTGACAACTTAATAGAAGGAAAATCTATCAAGGTTTCCTGAATGAATAGAAACCAACTCTGCCTCATCACAGTCCTTGAGCAGCAGATGAAAGCCCTGGAGAGGATCAGTCTGCCCTCTTCTCTTCCCCAAGGTATCTGCTTTCAGCTGCTAGCTCATTTTTTTAATGGATCTTCCTTTTCTATCCTATCCACAAACAAGTTTCCATTCTCTAAGCATTAGAAACAACACAACAATTTGGCTATTTGACTTCACTAGTTGTGTTCAAGTATATGCCAGAAAAATACACGAGAAGGTAACCTTGCAAGCAAGAATAAAGTCAATTTTAAGGACATTACACCTTTCACGACATTCAGTAATTTGATTGCTGTAACTTAATTGCTCTAAGGATGTCCACACCAGTGTCATGTTGTGTGGGGGTACCACACAGGCACAACTTGCACAAGCCCTGTCCTGCCATGACTCAGCAGCAGCAAAGCCATTTTTAGCAGCAGTAGCCACTTCTGTCTCATAATTAAAAGGTTTGAAAAAGGCATAAAATAAATTCTTAATGCTGCTGCCCACTTCAATAACTCATTAAGGGCACAGATATTAGCCATATTCAACTGTCACATACCATCAGGACTGAAAAAGCCATGATCTGTCTGGGTAAGATCTCAAGAGAGCACAAAGAGATCTGTAAGAGCTCTGGCAAAGGAAGAAAATTTCAGCTGCCTGTTTAATTTGTGTTAGCTACCCAGATACTACTTCTGTCTCATTTAAAGATACTTTCAGAAGAAGAAAAAGGAAAATCCACAACTGCAACTTAAGTGACACAGCGGTAACAAACATCAGCTCTCTCCATGGGAAACAAGATGTTGTATTCATCACAGCTAATCTTGTGAAAAGGCTCTCAGCAGAAAACATGTTGTCATAGGGTTTCCTTAACAGCCAGGTGACTAAACCAAATGAATGGGAATTCCTGCCTGGACAACATCTGTTTCTTCATTTTGACCCACTCCTCTCCCCTCCCCAAGAAGTCCATCAGCACCTGGGCTCCATGCAGCTGGCCAGCTTTCCCATCTGAGTCAACCCAACAGAAGATTTCTAAGTCTGCCTTTGTCCTGTGGAGGGACAAAGACCTCCTGCAGGATGAGACTGAATTTCATATGAAGAATGTTTGCATTAACTGTCTCAGCCACGAATTCTTGAAACTCTGGGGAACAGGAGACTCCACACTTCCTCTTTTTCTCCCCATTCTGAAGAATAGCCTATTGCATCATATGGCATTTGCTTCTTAAAATGCATCTGTAAGAAATCTAACAAAAACTGGGTTTCCTCCCTTTACAATTACTACATGAGCAACATACACATAAGGCAACCCAGAACAAGAGTTCACCCTGAATATTATTTCAGCTATCTCTATGCAAACAGCAATTTAGAGAAAGACAAGCAATTACAGTAGTTATATTTGTTTCTGATATAGGTCATTGAGCAGTATAAAAAGCCTTCCATCACTGAAGGAAGCTGTACATATCTTCACTGCAGATCATAATGCTTCTGCCTTTAACTATGTTCTACTGAAGCAACAGAATTAAGGATATATATGTTGATAAAATATAACCATCAGAATTGAGAAACAAGGATTCAAGTTCAAAGTGTTGTCCTGCCTGACATATGTTTCCCTTTAGTCCTTCGGTTTCAACACTTCATCTCTTTTTCCTCCAACATCTCCTTCTACTCCTGCACATATTCTTGTTCCCATCATTTCTTTGCCTAAATCTTCTTCCTCTCTCTTCCCACCTCCTTTAAAGTGAGTATGAAAGAAACACCTTTAGAACTCAGTCTGCTAGCCTTAAATCCTTCATCATTTCACTGTGGCTTGTGGACTTTGTGAATAATGAGATCCCCTGTCACCAGAAACCCAGCCAATTCTCTTTGTCATCACCTCCTCTCACCATGATAGTTAGGAGCGCTCCTGAAGAAGACAGACAGCCAAGACAACATGGAATTCTTTTTTTCCAGCTAAATCCTTTGCTTCCAACAACAAGAAATTTCTAAGCTTCTCAGCAGAGAGATCTGTTTCACCATACCAGGAAAACCTTGTGTTTGGGAAACTGGCACATGAGGTCTGGTGGGACTCCTCTTCCCATGTAGGAGGCACAGCAGATGCTGGCTGCAAAACAGGCAAGTGCCTTCCTACCAGCTGCCTGTGACATGGCTCTGTTCACTCGTGCAGATTGTTAAAGGTCAGAACAAGGAAAAAAGCCCATCATTTTCTGGAAGTTGGGAACTGTACTTGTCTTTTGGACTGCACATCCCAAACAAGAGAGTTATGGCCTGGACTTACTTCAAACCCACCATGTAAGCAGTCAGAGCTTGCTCTCTCTCAAGTTACTTGTGTCCAGTCTGAGCAGTATCCAAAAGTAGACAGGACAAAAGAAAAGAAATAAGCATTGAAAGCCAAAAGTCATAACTCACTGATTAAATATGTGATTGCCAAGGCACTGAAATCCTCTGAGCACCAAACCCTAACAGAACTTTATCAGAATCAGGGTTGAAATTGGAGTGTAATCATCCTTCACAGACTTCTTTAGATCCCAAGTATTTGCAAGCTAGAGGTCTCAATTTACAGCTGTTTGATAAATATGAAAATTAGTAACAATTCCAGGTGCAAAATACTAAGGAGCAATTGGTGCTAAAATCACAGCTCAGTGATGAATTAGTGCATTTGGAATCCATCCATGCTCTTATGGATCTGATTAGGGGTGGCAACTTCTGCTGGTATGCAAATGACTATCAGTGGCAGCAACAAAAGGTTGTTTTAACTCTGAACTGTTCTGTGGATCAATTTCCAGTCGAGATGCCCAGGCACATCTACCACAGCAAACCAAGAAAGAGAGAATAAGAAGCATCTAGGGCTTACTAGTAGGAAGATTAATGAGGTGTGGCCCTAAAACACCAGGCACTGAGTTATATTTGTTTCCTAATTTTTGCCCCTTGCCTTGGCTCCAGGCAGTCACACAATGCTCCATTTCCTCAGGACTACATCACATGGGTTTGCCAAAGGAAAAAAAGTTACAAGCTTGTTTTTCATAAAGAAAATAGAGTTGTCCTCTTAAACTACAATTGCTCCTTCCTCCTTTTATGTGCAGGGATATTAGAAAGAGATTTCTGTACTTTTCCAAAGGTTTTAGATGCGAAATTAAAAAAAAAATAAAATTATGTGGAGAACAGAATGACTTTTCAAATAAAAGTATTCCAGGACAAAGCACCAATGCCTGTGTGCTTATTGCACTTGGGTACCTCCTGGCATTTTGGCAAGAGGAATTCCTGCTGGAATGACTGTGCTCAGTGAGGGGAGCAGGGTGCAGACCTCCCTGCCCATCCAGGGTGCCAGAGTGAAGCAGCTCTCATGTGTTCCCTCTAATATACAAGTCTTCTCAAAGCCTAATTAAAAATGCTACAAATGCACAAGATCCAGTAGTCCTGGGGCAAAACCACAGCATTCACCAGTGTAACAGTTTCTGGTTAGCCAAGATGACATTATGATTATAGCAATTCTTTTAATGTTTAGACTACTCCACTGTTCAAGAGGGAGAATCCTGAGGTAGAACTTGCTTAATTTATGACAGAGATTGCATGAGTTAGATCCCATGACAGCAGCAAGCCACGCTTGCAGACCTCTACTCCTCCAGCATGTCAGGCCCAGAGGAACAATGGTCTCATTACAGCTAACTTTTTGCTCTGAAAAGCAAGGTTTCTCTTCCTTTAGTAAATTAACTGGTACGTATCCATACAGAATAACGAGGATCTTTCTCCTCTCTTAATGTTTTCTGGGGAAAAAAAAACAAGAAAAGAGAATATCCAACCCACACCCCAGCCCACCCAGGAATTAAGACTTCTTAGAGGGTCTGAAATGAAAAGAAAGATGAACAACATGTTTGTAAATGTAATAATGTATGCCCATATGGAAAGAAAAGCTAAACTGTCCTTTTCTATGAAAGAAACTCAACAGATTGCCTAGAAATAGGCAGCTCCCGTTCCCTTTACTGAGGGAAGTAAATGCCATCCAGATGGAAATTATCAAATGGATCAAACAGATACATTTTATTCCCAAATGATCTTTGTTCTACTTATCACTCATTACACCAGGAAAATTTTTTTTCCTATAGCCCAAATGCAGTAAAGAGAATATTATTTATCGTACGCTCGTTCAAAATATTCTGTATTGAAGGTTTCCCTGATGAGGTATCGATCTTGACACACAAAAAGGGTGAGAAGAAAAGCGTCCTTCCTAATGGAAACATTCATTTAGGATCTCGGGATCTGTTAATTCCCATTAAGCCCACACGTGACTGAGGGCTACGCTGTCCTTGAAGCACAGCAGTCAGATCTGCAGCCGCTTCCTCATGCCCAGGGAGATGAAATGCCTCTTCAACAGTCCTGTCGCTTGCCAGGTTTTACAGAGGTGAATGTTACTGAGTCCCTTTATACTTTTTACGGTCCGATGGGTAAATACTTCAATTGGAAATTTGCACCGAATAAAACTAAAATTTGAAAATCACAAAGAATCCTGATTTTTGCCCCTAAGTCTTTACATATGACATGTACAATCAAATTTGATAATTTAGGGGGTATTTTCAAAGACATAAGAGGAGTTAGTTACCACCTAAAGAAAGGCAATGAAATACAAATTCCTAAATCCTTTGTGCAACTTTGAAAAATCTCCATAACACTTCATGTGGTAAAAATCACATTTGTTTAAGCATATCCACCAATAAATTTCTGATTATGTATATGGATAATTATCCTATTCCTTACAAAAGCTCTGGCTATTTATCTTATTATAATATGATCTTATTTTAGCCTGAAAACCTACAGCAGCACATGTACAGTCTTTTACGAGGACATAAAATGCTTAACAGCTGTGCCTGACTGACAGGATTAGATCATGAGCATCTAATCTAACTGGGCCATGTAACACTACCTTTTATTTCACATTAATCATTGAACACAGGTTCAACTGTGTCATAGGTCTATCAAGCGGGCCTATAAATTAGGCAATAAATTAGAAGTTGATTTTTTAATGGTGTGGCCACTAACAGATAACACTGGGTTCAGCTGCAGCAATCCAAAAATGCCAAGGATCCCGTGGCTCCATGAGCTGAAGGCAGCAGGGGAGCTCCCAGGGCCTGAAGTCCGTGTGACTGATGCTTTAATTTCTTTGAATGTCAGTGGATGGGTGTTGGTGATGGCTGGGGATGTCATGGCTTTGCTGCCAATGGAAAACACACCAGCTGAACTCACTGGGAGCAGCACAAACTCTCTGCCAAGAGACAGAAGGGAAGGGAAACCCCCCTGCAAAGAGGTCCCTATGTAAAGCACACAGATAGAAATGCAGCTCCTTCCACTGATAGTCAAGGAGGGCTTTGACAAGCTGATTCAGACATTTTGTACAACACTGTGACTTGGTAATTAGTCCCAAAACAGTCATTCTGGAACAGGAAAAAGCCTCTGATATTAAGCTTCCAGAGTGTCAGCTGAGACATTCAAAACAATATATTGTTACAACCTCTGTTCAACTGAGAGCTCAAAAGTAGTAATTCATAATAGGTCATATATTACATCATTTCAAATCAGACTTACAGAAAAGACAACCTCATCTGAGGGAAAAGCTAGGCTAGAAAATAAAATATGAACGTTTTTACATTCAAAAAGGGCAGGATTTATCCACAACAGAAGTTATTACTCCTAATAATACTGCTAAGGCAATTGCCTTATTCATATCCTACATATCTATAAAAGGCTTAATTTACAGTGTATCGATGTACTGAAAAAGAGAGTATGTTTATTTCAAAATAGAAAAGAAGTGTTTGTTTTCATGCTAGAGTTTATAATCTTTTTTTCCCAAGGACTACTGTTAAACCAAGGCAGAGCTTTCTTCTCAAAACAGTTTATTAATCTGAAAGATATGTCTTGACAATCACATTATTCTTTCCCCAGCATCCAGTTTGCCAGTGCAATGAGCAGCACTCATTCTTAGCAGACATTTCATCTTTCAGAGCTTCCAAGAAGTCTGAGCAATTGCTTTTAATTTAGGAGCAGCAGAAACCACTTCCCTCCTTTACACTCTGTAAAGCTCCCAAGGAAGCATACCAACAAGGAATTGTTTTAATATCACCTTACTTAGGACACAGAAATGAAGAACACAAAAGAGGTCAGAAGCCTTCTAAAGGAAACACATGTGCTTAGATGATTTCCCACGAGAATGGCAGCACTGCAGCTACTAATCCACTGAAGAGAACTCTGCACAGCTCAGGCCGAATCCATGTGTTTGAATACACTCATTTATAAGCTGCTGCCCTCTCTGCTGCATTGTCCTCTTTTTCACTCTGTTCAAGAGGAAGCCTGCACAAGGAAAGAGGAGTGCACAGCTCACAAATACAGAACAGTGAACCTGGCTAATTTTTATGCAAAAGCATTGGAGTATTTTCACTACACCTGGCATATGCTCAATGCCTCACACGATGAATGTTGCCTCTGATCTCCTGGGGCTTTGAGAGAACTTGTCAGGTCAACAAGGCTTCAGATCTACATACAAATTTAATTTCCCGTTTCATATATTTATAAACTGGTACCTAAATACCTTCCAGTGAACCCAGAGTTTGTGACTTTAAATTAAGACAAAACTATACAGTTAAACCCAGAAATAAGTACAAGGGAAAAGTCCTCAGGCAGAATATTTTAAAAATAGAACAACACAAAAGAGAGGTTGCCAAGTGTTAATGTCCATTTTCTCTTTTAGGAAGTCTACTCCAATGTTCTGAGCAGTCAGCTAAGACACAGGAGGAAGATTTCAAGTCTTTGTCCTGCTAGGCTCTACCAGGTTGTCACAACCCATTCCCACATGACCTCAGTCACTTTATTACTGAAGTACTTTGGGTGGGAAACATCTTCCCTTTTTCCTGCAGTGTAGACTTGACATCTGAGGTAGTTCCACTCCACTGATCTCTATAGTCAGTGAGTTGAAAAGGCACCTCTAGAT
Organism: Scytalopus superciliaris; assembly: GCA_013400415.1. NCBI lineage: Eukaryota > Metazoa > Chordata > Aves > Passeriformes > Rhinocryptidae > Scytalopus > Scytalopus superciliaris. The sequence goes on along the minus strand of VXBX01004633.1, from coordinate 418,458 downwards.
GATGATCATCTTGCTTGTTTTAGACCTACATTATGATGAGATTAATCCTGTCCTGTAGATCAAGAGATGATTTCTCTTCGTGACTGCAGGAACCCCAGGAGACTAACTCAGACCTATACATGTTCCAAGGAATCCCACTCCTTGGAGTGTGACTTAAGCTTAGTTCCTAAACACGTGGTAACCAACTCCCTGCCTGGGAGACAGACATCTGACAATCACTGCCATGAAGGTCTGCAGTGGTGGTGAGCCCTAAATCTACACTTCAGTCATGAGACCCTCTTTGTTAAGACACAAATCAAGGAGGGCATCTTTTCTAGTCAGCTTTCTTAGTACCTGTACCATGAAGTTGTTATCCAGGTGTTTTAGGAATTTTCTCAACCTATTAGTGCCAGTTGTGTGATGCTCCCAGTTAATTTCCAGCAAGCTGAAGTCCCCCATGAGGACAAGAGCAGTTGATTTAGAGGTGCCTCTTAGTTTTTTACAGAATAATTAATTGGTGCCATTGTCCTGGCTACGCAGTTTATAGCAGACTCCCATGCTGACATGCACATTATTTGTTAAAAAGCAGTGGGTTTTTTGGCTGTCCTGATCATCATCACAAGGTACTTTCTGTTCTGAACCTGATTTAGTCCATGTAACACACCAGGATTCTTGTCCGTACCAGCTGCAGCTTCGCTTCTTAGGTTTCAAAAGCCTGAAGAGGTCATTGCCTCCAACACTCACTGAGGGCCAGCCACCTGCCACCCACCACTAATTCCCCAGAATTAGTGCAGAGCTCCTTCTGTGGTCATTTACTCTTTAGCAGGTTCGTTTTGACAGAAATGGCTTCTGGAGTTTATCACTTGAGCAGCAACACTGACAGGTGTGAGGAGACACCGATTTCTGTTCATGGATAGAAGGCAATGGAGCCATATGAGTAATGAGAGGTAAATTAGGGGATGAAAACCTCTGCAGTTGTCATAAAAAAATAAATTATCAAAACCTCTACCTCCCAGCTCAGACTTTGGAATCATCCTCCATGAAACCACGGTTTAATTTAGTGTTGATAATGCTCAGTGTGGTCTTAATGAAAGCTCTTTAGTTTCTCTAGACTTGAGTTCACCAGCTACAGAATAGAGACAGAATACTTCTGCCTTGCAAAATGAGGTATCCAGGTAATACAAAGTACACTGGTTATTTATTTCTGCCAAGCTCATGTACCTCAGACAGCCTGTCTGCTCATCCATAAACAGTCATTTGCAAAAGATCCACCACCCACAAAAGGTCTCTAATTAACTTTTAATTCAGAAGCCACATCATATTGGTGATCATATCCAGCACAGAAAAGGCACATAAAATTGTAAGGGTGGCAGGGGTGAGCAGAGCCCAGTCCCTCACTATTCACAGAGCAGCTACATTTTGGAGTGCAGTTCCTCCTACAAATCATCTTCTCTGAGAGACAAGAATAGCCTTTTGTCTCCAAGCAAAGCTCTGTGCAAACAGTGACAAACTACCAGTATCCTCCAGCTAGGCAGCCTCACCCCTAGATTTTAAAGCACATTTACCAGAAGGGACTGTCTGCAGCCAGCTGGGAACAGAGATGTGGCTGCTGAGAGACAGAGTCCCCAGCCCACAGATGGGAAAGCAGAGAGGCAGCACTCAGCAGATGGTGGGGGCAAGGGACAGCCACATCCTCCCTTCTAGCTGCAGCTTTTATTGCTAAGAGTGAGAAAGAATCACTCACAATTTTCAGACTTGAAGCTGCATTACAAAAATCACCAAAGCGCTCTAGTTGCTTTCCACTTACAGGAGGCTTTGCCAGCCAGCCACATGCTGAGAAGCCACAGCACTTCAGAGCTTCCAAATTTTCCAAATACAATTAATACAAGTCCAACCCAAATGAACTCCCAGGAATCCTTTACTGAAATTCTCCATTGCTCCATGTTCTCACACCATAATCAAAAATGCAGTGACTAGGCAGAACAGGTAAGGTAAGGTAAGGTAAGATCTTAATTTCTGAGTAATCACTGATTTAATATTCCTGTTAAACTACCAAAAAAAAAAAAAAAAAAAGAACTCTCTCTCCCATCCTTAAGATATTTGACCTGGTTCACTAATGGCTTGAACACAAACACAGCCTCAGTGCCTGGGAAGCCAGGCTCACAGCTGCTCTGGATCACCAGGCTGAAAGAGAGCTGCTGTTGCACCCTGCTGAACCTAACCCATCATCTGTAACAGGATCCTCAAGCTCTTTTTTTTTATTTCTTTTTCCTCTCTTCTTTTTAAGAGCTGCTTACTTCACAAGTTATAGCTTCTTTTTTTCTTAAGAACCTGCCTCACTACATTAAGATTTCCAAAGGCAGATAGTTTACATTGCATGAAATATAACAGTGGCTACAGTTTAAGAGATCTTTAACAAGGGTGCAAGTCAGTCTGGCTTCCACTGTGGGAGCTCGACACTTTCCCTAGTGGTGCCTAATTCCAACCCAGTAAAGATTCAAGGGTTTATGCATATAAAAGCAAGACAAAGTTGTACTAACAATATTTTATACAGCCACTGATCTTTTCTCTTCCTCTCTTTCAGCAGCAAGAGACAACAGGGAGCTAAACTGCTGAAGAGTCTCCCATTGTCCTGGTCCCACTGCCATCTACACTTGGACTGACAGGTGGGGCATGCGGGTGTCCTTCCCATGGAATTTAGTGTATTTGGGAAGGGGAAGACCATGATACTTGCAGTCAAGGTAAAACCCAGAATTTTCACTGCATATTCTTAGTTTCTTCTTAATTTATGGTTTAAATAAATAAATAAATAAAGCAGTATCTTCTCATGTTCCTATTTCTATTTGCAAATGGCAAGAGAGAGAGAGGAAAGAAGGGAAAAAAGAGAGAAAGATCTACAGAAAATTACTTCTCCCTATTATTTTATACTATATTTATTTATGCCAAACTGCATGCAATTATACATATATATATATGCACATAAATATTTTACACATATTTATATGTAAATGAACACATTATTCTATGGTTCACCATCATCCTGACTGATAGCATCAGTGCCACAGACTGGGGAAAGATTATATTCCTACTCCATTTTCTGTCCTAGCCTTTCTCGTTCTCTTTATTCTCAAGAAAAAGCTACTGTGAGAAGGATGGACCTAAGACAATGCCACAAGGTGCCTGGCCTGATGAGAATATAGTTGTGCAAACAGATGTATGAGTTTCTGGGCCTTAAGAGAAAGGTCTGCACTATAGAAATCTTTCATACATTACCTCATTTTAATTAGGGGCTTTAATATCCATCAGCTTAAGGGCTCAATGAAAAGGCTGTTCCTAAGAAGGTATTAGATAGTGCTTTTACAAATCAGAATTACTCCTCAAAAAATATAAACAGGGATTACTAGGGACTAGAGAAAATTTAATCATGGACAACTTGTTTTTGTTCTGACTTACACAAATACCAGCCCCGAGCATGCAACTGAGTGACCACAGACCAAGCATAAGATCTGATCCCAAAATTTCCTACATGCACAAAAGCTTTTCATAGCACAAGACAAGCAATAGATGTGGAGTGGCAGGCTTCAGGAGCAACCCTTCTGCATTTTTTACAATTGTTTAACATCTAGAAAAACCCAGAGTTGACATTGGCATCATTATTTGAAAGACAATGAGTTTTGTCATCTTTCCAGTGCCTTCCAGTCCTTCTCCAGAAGATCAGTTCTCAAACAGGGATGCAGACCTTGTTCCTTCCACTGATTCTGATCAAACCATGTCTGGTTTAGACATTCCTAAAAGGTTACTGGCAACTGACTTCCCTTTTTGAACTTGCACAATGAATTCTTTCTAGTTAAGTGAGACTGCATGCACAAATGAATGAGTGCAGACAAAATACAGGGGAACCTACTATTTTTTAAAAATATTATGAATGTAATTTTCCTGAAAAAACAGGAGGAGTAAAAGTAGTCTAATACAGGAATTGCATTGACTAAAGGGAACCCTTTTAAAATATGCATGATCTGTCATTGTAGGTACCCTGTTTCTTTGCATATGAACATAAAAACCGGCATTATACTCTCAGTTTATGACCTCTATTAGCAGTGAAGAGCAAAACAACTAATAATTCTCCTGCAACAACTGCAGGAGAATTATTAGTTTTCTTTGATTACAGAAAATGCTTATTCAGTATTGGTAGAAAGTGATGGAATTTTTTTCACCTTTTATAGGAGAATGGCTATTCCTTCCAGTGGTTTTTGATTCTCAGATTCCAATTTCTCCCTCTTAACTCGTAGACTATTTTACTGTGCATTTGTAGTTCCAGGTATGCCACTATCTTCCTTTTTAAGTTTATCTTTCACATGGCCTTTAGAAAGCACGAGGCACCCTTCCAGGTTACTGCCTCCATGTAATTCTATTTCTAAGTAATACTTCTGTTAAAGCTAGAGAGTAAAGTGATAATTTTGGTGCAAAAAAGAGACATTTTGACTTCAGTAATAGGAAGTTCAAGTCTAGAAAAAAAGAATTGGGCAAATATTACCTGAATATGTTAATAAGCACTCATTTGCTGCTAACTATTGATCCTAGAAAATAGTTTTCTGTGCTGTTTCAAACAATTTCTTTGGAAGTGGAAGAGTCTGAATGAGAAGCAGGCTCAGTGAGCATCTGTCAGTAGGACGCATGCTGTCATCCAGTTCCTTCCAAGTGTCCTCATCATCCAGTCAAGTACAGATAATGCCATTTGACTCGTGCACGTCCATGGATGACAAACCACAGATCACTGGTGATTCAACACAAGCCAACTGTTCAGATGTGCTCTGTAAGCACCTTGGTACTGATAACCCTCAATTAAAAAAAAAAAAAAAAACCCAAACAAATAATTTACAGAGTAAGGGACAAAATTAATTATTCTGTATAAGTCACTCAGCAAACTCAGACTCCCAAAGGACCTCAGCTTGGCAGGAAACCAATATAGCAACCATCTGGTCCACCACTATACATTTTGGGTCAGGTTTCTATAAATGACCATGTTTAAAGGATTCGAAGGGCCTTTTTGATGGTGCAGTGCATCATCTAATCTTCTTGTAGATCAATTAGTGCATAATTTTTTGGCATAATCTGACTATCACTTCTCATTTGCCCATTCAGTAGTGGGAAAAATGGAGTAGGACAGAGGTTTAAAAGAGAAAGGCTTTAGCTGACCCACCTTTTCCAATGCTGTTGCATGCAGTACTCCAAACTGATTGCTGCTAATTTATTAGCATTACTCCACCATAGTATCTAAACTATCACATTTTTACTTAAGAGAAAGAAAGAGTAGCTGAAGCAGCTGGCCAAATGGTAACAGTGGTAGCTGTGCATCTTTAAACAATGCCTTCTAGAAGGAAGAAAGGATGTCTTAAAAAATTAAAAACACAAGGGGCTGCAGGATTTTAGCTGAAATCTGTGACTTCTGAAGCAAAGTTATGAAGTGCCAGCACAGAATCCATTTGCTGGATGAATTGTGTGAGTCCATTTTGCATTATAGGACTTCAGTGCAGGTAATATCCTTGCAAATGTCTGTTCCTCCATCTACACCTCTGTTTGACTGTAGCCCTTGTTCAGGAAATTGTTAATTCCATCAGGAGGAAGAATGGGGCCAAATAACCTAATTAGCTTAAAATGAAGCTTGATCAATTAAAATAAATCACCCTTATCTTTGATAGAAAGAGACTCGACTGACAAAGGTTTAATTTCATGGAAAGTTACTATAGTCCCAACACAAAGTAGATAGCTGCACTAGGATAACAAAGGCTTATTATCAGATTAGCATAGGATATTATTATTATTAATGCCTTTATTGTTAGCACACTTCATGCATTATGATCTGACCTCAGACTACCAGGCCCTGTATTTTACTGTCAGCAAGATAAAGCTCCAAAAAGTTCTCACAAAGGCTAACCCTTAAAGCTCTATTTTATCAACATAAAAGTCACCATGTTCAATATTTACAGGTGGTTTTGCACATCAGAATATCTTAACATTTGGCAAGGCAGTTGATGGCTGGACAGCATATCTGTCTTCAGAAGTTTTGGCCTGGCATTAGGAAGAAGAGAAAGATACATGAAAGCAAAAGCCCCCATTTTGGCATCTCACTGGTGTCTCCTCTGCTTAGACAGCACTCAAAAACATCTCTTCCAGGGACTGTTTCCCTTGGCATCTGGTGTATGTTTTCTAAAGATCTGTTGGATGAAGAGCAATTCAGTTAGTGCTGTAAGCAACTGCACCACTACCTAACTGAGCAACTGAAGGCGGGTTTCCACAATAAAGTGTGAGTGTGTGCATTAATATTTCATCAAAACCAGTCATTTTATTTCTGGCTTCCAAAACGCAGCATCAAACAAAGTAGTAACATAATGTGAACCAACTGGGGTAATCAATGGATGCAGAGGAAAAGCACAGGAACTGTGCCATGTACTACTGTCTGTTAATGCCCTTTTCTAATAGGAGTGATGAAAAATACAGAAAACTGGGAGATATGAATAATGGAGGTTTTCCAAAAGTATTAACACTGGTGGTATAACAACATAAATCAGTATTTTAAGGAATTTACAATCAGTTAGACCTCCTGGAGTCAACCAGCTTTAGTGCACACATGCACCTGCACAGACACACTATTCCCTCCTCCTTTCCCTAGCCAAGATCCATCAAAGGTTCAGGCAGCCCACAGGACAACTATTTCTGAGCCAGACTACAGGCAAGTGCTGTTCTGGCTCTGTCAGTGCAGGTGGCCTGGCAGCCCATCTCCCTGTGGCAGCTGTAGGGGTTTGGCAGCACGGGGTGCAGTCTGACTCATCCATCCCTTGAACTCGGATGTTGCTGTACCCTTGATGCCCACGCAGTCCCCTAATGAAAGTGGCTGTGGACTCGTCCAGTAAAAAAATCTGTTTCCAAAGAGTAACAATTGAAGGATGCTATTTTACAGATACTATCACCTGCAGTAATACATTGAGTATCCTGCTGTAGTTCAGCCTATTGAAAAGAAAAAAAAAGGGGTAAAATTTTTAGAAGTATCCCAAGACTAAAGAAACAGCAAAACGACCCTCCAGTTTCTGTAAAACTAGTTTCTAGGAAGTCCATGACACTACATTTCCTAAAGTTCCAGAGGAAATAGTCACACAAACCAGATGTTCTCTCAGTTAAAGGAAAATCAAATCATCAACAAGAGGTGAAAAGAACATGGGGAGGAGGCCCAGCTAATGAAAAATCCAAAGGGTTTCAGTGTCCTCAAATGTTCTAAGAAATTTTGGTCATAGAAAGTATTACAGCTCTTTTCAACGTAAATTTTCCAGTCATCTCAAACTAGTTGCTAGGCCATGGTAACTAGTAAAATATCATTGTTTTAAAAAAATATTACTACTTTTGTAGCAATGGGGAAAAGCACATTGCTAAGATGCTTTACCTTGCTTTATTTCTTCAGGGTTTAGTCTTTCCCGTGCAGCTGATTTCTCCCCACAGGATTTCGACCTTTATTACTTGCTGACAACACGTCTGACAAATAGCTTTTTGCTGTGGTAGCTGAGGTTGAGCCATCTGTTTTTTCTCTAGAGAGCCATGCCTTATTCATAATGGCATTTTTCTGTTTCATTCCCTGGGGAATAGCACCTGCATGCTGATTTCCTATTTGACCCCAAAATACATCATCACATTTCGACAATGGATCCCTCCCCTTCGTGGCCCAGAAGGCACCACGCTCCTGAGGCACCAGAGCATCCTTCATCCTTGACAGCAGAGGCCAAGGGGCTTCCTCATGGATCATGGGCAGGTTTCAATCAGCCTGTGGATTTGAGTTGGAAGAGACAACTGAAGGTATCTGAGGAGGAAAGAAGGAGAGAACCCATAACCTTGGATGTCACGGTGTGTTTCTGTATGTTATAGGGAAACAGGAAACTCTGTGAGTTGTGGCTGATTTCAGCCATAGCTTCCCATGTAATTGTACATGAGGCCCATGTCCTGCTCTCATTGGGATTCAAGTAAAGTTCATGTGATTTATGTAAAAAAACCAATCTCTGAGTTCAAAAAGGGCAGGTCAATCAAAGCACTACTTGCCCTCGGCTCTCCATAATGGTTTTCTTTTACAGCAGTATTTTCATTCGTCCTTTTTATGTATGACTGTGAGACAGAAAAGGATCAGGAAACTTGAAGTGTTACATATAACCCCTGGACTAAGTAACATGTCAGAATTCTGTGTTACCATCTCATTGTATAGTAAATTTCTTAACTAAAAGGACATTTCAATATCTTGCATGTTTATTTCATTAATGCCAAAAGCAGAAACTATACTTTTGCTTTATGACATTTATTTTAATCCAAGATTATAAAGAAAATTCGGTAGAGTTATATTTTTAACTAGTCTACCTAACTGGCTCCAGTAATTGCATATTTGAATTTTGTTTCCATACAATTATGGAGAGGTTATGTTGTTTCAGAGAGGGTGAAATCTCTTGCGTGTTTAGTTTAGCAGCAGACTGTCACAAATGCAATTGCAATTGATCAGCTCTGTTCTTAACAGGATTCCTGCAGTTAATGGAAATTACTATAAAGAGCTTCTGGGCATAGGAATAATTGGATCACTAAAAAAAAAAAAGAATTGGAGGGAATAAAAGGTAGGACAAGATGAACATAATTTCTTTTTTTAAAACATCCAACAATTTTTAAGGATTGTCTTACCAAAGAGTACATATGATGAAACCAAAATCTTTTAATTATTTTAACAACCCCCAAGCCACTTCTGGACAATGGGGAAGAAAATGCATTATAAAAAACTTTAAACATTTACTGTTGTCAGCTTGTTTAAACTAACAGTCAGCTGTGCATCTCTGGAAGGAGTCATTCAAACACCTGTATCTTCTGCCATGAATAAGATATTTCACTAAACTAAAAACAGTGAGAAAATGTTTACTGACCTGGCAATCCCTGCAATGGTTTTGTCTTAGTTCTTGATGCAAGGCCGTGATCCTCTCCGGGCTTGTTGATTTGACAGGAGAACCAGCACACACGTTTGGAGTGATGTGAGAACCGTGGGTGCTCTCTGCCTCTTGCTGAGAGTTTGCAGGTATTGAGCCAGTCACCCCATTCCCTCTGGCATGTGTCTCATCATCCTCTGGCTGTCCACTGGCCTGGGAAATATCTGTGGAAGAAGGCAGCATCTGCAAGAGAAAACATAGGCTTAAGAAATTCCAGCAAGATTAAGTTTTCCACTGCTGTTTATTTTAGATTTAGTGCAAGCCATTTGGATGAATTCATTAAAAGAAATGTTCACAGAAACTTACCATAAATAAACTACATTTAGCAAAATAAGAAAAAATATAATATGGTTATTATTTTAGAGGTGAAGCATTCCTGTCTAAAAAAGAATCCCATATTCATCAATTCATTCTCAAAACAAACAAACAAAAAAATCTTCAAACTTAAACTGCAGCCAAAAATTCACCTGAACTAAGAAAAGCTACATGAAAAGGAGAAAAAAATTCCTAATTTTAAAAATTGTCTTGTGTTAGGCCTCCTCTTGAAGAATCTCAAAGTTTCTAACATGATTCTTTTACACACATATTCTCTCACTTCACATTACACAACTAATTCAGGTTTGTTTGCCTGTGAATGCTCAAGAAAGAGAAGCTAAATGGGCCTCAAAAGTGTGTTAGTTCAACTGCATGAACTCTTATCAGACCCTCCTATTCTGAATAAAAACAGTATTTAATTCACTTGATCTTATTTCACCTCCAAATCAATTTAACACCACAGCAAACTATCCTTTTTGAATATCTTCACCGAGCTGAAGCCAAATTTAGAGAGAAATGGGAGTTTAATTATGCACCTTTTCATAGCAGTTGCAAGCAGGAATAGAAGACCTCTTTGAATGTAAATGACTACCACAGGGCAGTAGCATTTTATCATCCAAATATAAATTCATTATAGCTACAGGACTGCTGTTACATTTTTTCTTGCAATTTAAGATGGTTGACATTAATTTCAGCCTTTGGGTTTTTGAAGGGTTATTTATTTATTTCTAAATAATAACTACACATGATTATCTATTATCACCTCTCTGCCATCAGTCCTCTTGAAAAAGTTCCAGAAACGTAAATACTATAATTATGCCAGGTCAGGAAGAGTTGTTTAATATAAAACACATTTTACTTAAAATAGTATTAGTTTTGCTCTGTGCATCTTTAATGAGCTATAGCTACATCACTTGTGTCCATTAAAAAAAAGCAAGCAAAGGACCCTGAAATGCCACAGAAGTATCAGATTGCTCTGAAATGACCCCTCAAAGAGATGAGCGTTTATTGACAAGCTCCTGCAGCTAAATATAGTTCAATTATGACATCAAGAAGAATGCAGGGTGTTTAAGCTGTTGTCATTGCCCAGAGAAGTTTCACTGTCTTTCAGGAGTGATCACCATGGAGCTTTATGGGAAACACTGCTTGGAAGCAGCTCCAGAGCAGCTACGATGTCCAGGTTAAACCATACAGGTACTGGTGGTGCTGTACTGTCCCACAGCTTCTGAGGTGACACTGACTGCCAGCTGTTGACATGTAGGAGCAGCTGCCACCTGGATCATTTACTTCATCCAGGGAACAAGACAGGGACATCCAGGAATTGAAGGACCACTCATATTGGCCAACTTTGGGCACACAGTTTAGACTGTTGCTCTTCTGTGAAAGACTTATTTTTATTATGCTGATTACAGAGGGTGCCTGTGACAGTCTCTGTATACTGCATTTATTTAGGTAAGATGGTATGAATACCCAAACACAGCCTAGCATCACAGGCACAGATCAGTTGGAAAGTGAAAACTGTACATTTGGATGTTCCCCTACAAACAGAGAAGCCCAAGGCAACTCCACAAGTCCTTGGTTTCTAAGCAAAGTTATGAGTGCAGTATCTCTCCAGCACTCACAGAAAATGCTGGCTGGCTGAAAGTGATGGAGGGGTCACAAAGGGCAGCCCTGAAATGTTTTGAGGCATGAAGAGATTGGATCTAAAATTATTTAATGAGAATTTCCTCACTACAGGAAGCACAGTTAGAGGCATGCATGGTGATAGATGCGAGTCAGCAGTAGCAGAACAAGTTCTAGCTCAATGACCCATGCAAAGGCAAATCACCCCTCCTCACAGACAGGAGAGCTGGTAAAGCTACCAGCAAATACACAGCACCAAATCAAAGCTGTGACCCTGACACATGTCATTTCTAGGAAAATAACCTCCTTGCAGGGCCATTCCTTTCCTTCAACTGTTCTACCCATGAACATTTTTGTCTCTTGGAATCAGCAAATTCTTCTGCAGCTAAAGTAGTGAATGTAACCAGAAAGGTGGGTTGATGCAAACACTGGTGAGTGAAGATGCTGCTACAGTGATGAAGCTTTCACAGCATGGTCTGGGCTGTATTTGAAAATTGCTATGATTCTCTCAAAAAGGCTTATCTTTGGTGTTTCATAAGACTCTGTGAAACACTAAAGATCGCATTTTCTATAGCACTAAGGATGGAGCTAAGCAAAAATTATGCATTTTGTCTCAATGCCCAGATATTAATTTCTTCTTATTTTTAAGGTTTGTTTTACTTTTTAATTATTTTTACAATATTTATTCTGTTTTTATTTTGATGTTTTTTGCTTTCTTCTCATTTTTTCATAGATTAGCCCAGCTAGAAAGAAATTAAAAGATTGTGATATTCCACCACATTCAAAAGAGTGTAAACTTGTGTAATGCCAAGTTCTAGAAAGGATTGCTATTAAAGGCAAGAGACATCACCTTCATCCAGCATTAAGAAAAAAACAGGCAGTGGAGTCAGAGAAGAATAAAATGTTTTAATTCATCTGGATAGTTTTAATTTTAAATTGTATCTTAATCTAAATTCTAGCATTTATCAAAAAATAGAGGAAGTTAGTTTTTTTAAGCTTTTCTCAATCATGGCCATTACATCATCACTCTACTGGCATTTACTATTCTAGACAAATGCATGCTGTTGCCCATGAATTACCATGTAAAAACCACTGCTAAAATAACTGTATTATGCATGCAGTCAGGAAACAGATCTAAATCTTTGTCAACCAAACCAAATTTTACTTTAAAATGGCACTAATCTCAAGTATGGACCATGTCCTCAGCCTCCACAAATTCTTGAGATCCCCTCTATACAAACAACCGTTTTCATGATTATTGAGCAGCTTTATCAGTTACTTCACTGGAAAGGCCAGGCTGCCATTAACTGTTTTTAATCTGTATTTCATGGCCTTAGTATTTTTAATAATTTTTCTGAAGGTCAAAAACAACGCATTTCTCAGCAAAGGATTTTACGCTTCTTTAAAAAAAAACTACTAAATAACACCCACTCTTTCATCCACTTGGAATTCCAATTATTCAAGTCACATTTTCAGTAATGTCAGGGGAAAAAAAAAAAAGACACCTCTTCCTGCAAAAAGCTGCCATTTGAAAGATTCCTTGTTCTTGACCAGCACTGTCCCCAAAAGACTGGGGGCAAGTTAAATTCCCCTAATTTAAATCCATTCTCCCCTCTGAGAGCGGGACTCACCTGACCAAAGCATATCTCCTCCTGGCTCCCTTCACAACCAATGGAGTCCAACTTCTACTCTTCCCACCTTACTACAGAAACACAGGATGGGTGAGGTTGGAAGGGACCACAGTGGGTCATCTGGTCCAACCTCCCTGCTCAAGCAGGGTCATCCCAGAGTACGTGGCACCTGCAAATGTATCTCACCCTCAGTGCCAGAAAAGCCTCTGACCTCACCAGCCATACATAAATCATTTTAAGGAGAGCACCAGAATTTTATTTTAGGCCTGTTTCCTTCAAATACGTTCCAGAGGAAAGCTGTAAGTGATTTCTTGCAAAGTAATGAGTGGAAATAAAAACAAATAAAGAAACAAAAACCACTGTTCTACCAAAACATATCTCAGAATAAACCCCTTGACAGAAAGAAGAATTGAGCTATGCTGTTCAGCACATTTATTCCCTATTCTGTAAAGCAAATAATTCACTGCACAGGACACATTCTTTGCCTGGAGCTTTCCATCCATAAGGTTTAAGATGACTGCATGAAAAGCATTAAAAAGCACTACCATTTATCCCTATATTCCTTGCACAAATTCCCTCTCAGCCCCAAGAAATGAGGGCAATGAGCCACAATGGTTTCAGATCCACTATGGAAAGAATATATAAAATATATCATCAAGTCAAAGCCTTCCAGCACAAGAGAAATTGAAGTGGATGAGTAGAGCAGCATTTTCTATTACAGCCATCTGAATAGAGGCTGTTGGCTCAGTTATTTGAGGGAAAGAATTAAACCTACTCTCGTTTCTCCACATACACCCCAAAAGAGAGAGAAAAGGCCCCAAAACAGTGTACATCTGTACTGGCTGGGCGGTGTCCATGTGAAGGGCAAGCCAAGCTCACTTGCTCCTCTGTATGATTCTGTAATAACTCAAAAGCAGCATGGACACTGCTTCATGTTCAAGCCAGTCAGACTGGGCAAAGCCTGCTTCTTAAACTGCAGGCAGGCACCTAAACTCAGGAAAAAATTGAGCCTCCTCTTTCACAGATCCTATTAGTTATCTGGAACATCTCTTGCTTCTTACTGTTACCAACCCAAATAAAGCAGCTGTTGCAAGCCAAGTCCCAGTCCATTTTGTTAGATGTTCTGTGAACATCAATGTCTAAGATCAGTTGATAAATGCTGTTCTGTGTTCTTTTCACTGGGAAAGGCAGGAAAACAATAATTGTTAATAATGTCCATGAATTAATTCTACAAAAGCAAGAAAAGAAAGATGAGGTCAAGGTCTTTCCAGTTAAAAAAAAAAAAAAAAAAAAATTCATGTAAAAGGAGGTGATTAAAATGGGACATGACAAAAGGCCAAAAATGCACACAGTTCTGTGGCTGACATTGGGCATGTGAATCCCAGCTATGGAACTGTGCCCAGTGCAACATGTACCTGCCGGAGGCAGCCCTTGTCCAGGGAATGTGTCCTCTTCAGCCACATGCTTTCCATTTTCCAAACACACAATAAGTGAAGGTTTTAAAGTATTTCCACTGCCCAAATTTTCTATTGCACTACTCCAAGGGCCCCTAATGGTTTCTCAGTTTAAGTCTTTTAAAAGGAAACTCATCACAAAGTCTTAGAATTCAACTTCTTCATGCCTCCAAAAAATTTCAAGTCTATATTAGATAGACATTCTCATTTCTGAGGCTCCCCAAAGGGTTATTCTTTTCAAAACCAAGACGCAGTATTTGTTCACCATCCTGCACAGAATTTTTGCTTTCACTGCAGTGACATAGGCGGTGGATGAAAAAGAATTGAAAGAAAATCCCTTCTGTGCAATCATATATGTTTATTATGATAAAACCCCACTAAAATTAAATTAAATTAAATTATACTAAATTGCTCAATTAAACTAAATTACAAATAAAGAGCTTCACGGTCTACAGTTTAATGGTTAGGAAAAGTAATTCAAAATCTAGTCCTCTTTACAGGGACTTGAAAACAATATCAAAAGAAGGAAAACTGGCTTTCTCAGTGAAAAGCACACTGCTGGAACATCATGAGATACTACATGATTCAAGCAAATTTTATTTCTCACTCACAAACATCTGAATGTAACACTGGGCTGTGAAAATAATCGAGAATGACAAGCCTCAAAATGCATGATTCTCTGCTAAACTGAAATGATTGGAAGTCTTGAGTTAGCAAAATAAAGCCATTGGGACAACAGGGAATTATCATGTTTCAGGGCAGAGCCTTGAACACAAAACGTGAAGTCTGAAGAGAAGCTCCGAAGATGCTCGGTTTTGCCTAACACTGTGTTCATGGTTTAGTATTTTAATTGGGACGAACACTAGGAAGAAAATAATTCTAGCAAACAGAAGGGACCATTCATTGTGTCCTGAATAAGGAAAGAAATGAAATTCACTTTTGTCTTTAAGTACGAGCAACGTGGTGATGGCTGTAAGTCCTCCACTGAAGCTGGACTGTCCTGGCATTCAGCTAGGGGAGATCTATCCACTCTACATGTAATACCATGTACAGATGAAAAACAACAACAACAACAAAAGGAGTTTTTAATAGAATTTTAAAATGCATTTTTTTGTCTGAGAACAAGACTCGAAGTTTTTTCTGAATTACAAAAGGCCAGGCACTGACTTGAGTACAGTCCCCTTTCCCTTCAGAGGGGTCTGGATCAGCCCTTCAGGTATCACTGCAAGCTTTCAGCTGAGATTCATCAGTAAGCCAAAGCACAGAGATCTGCTGCCAATGCAGGCTTCCATTTGCCAGTGGGTCCAGAAATGAGTAAAGCCAATTGTAAATCTTTATTGCAAGAAGAAAAAAAAAAAGCAACAGTCCACCATGTTTAGTATAGCAGTATTCAAATGTTAGGAATTATGCAGAACTGAAAAACTGAGGGGAAGGAAGGAAATAAGCTTTCAAAGGAATTTTATGTAAGTGGAAGTTGGGCATAGCTCTGGAATCTTAGATGTGAATTCCAGTGAGAGTAAGAGTTGAAAGGAAGTAATGAAACCTCAAAGATGAAAAGTCAGTTCATTTTAACATATGCCTACAGAATTCAGTACAGATTTTTTTTTAAACCAAAGGAATTTATCACATGAATAGAAATGGTCTCTTTTTTTTTTTTTATTGTAACCATTATTAAATTAGTAGTAGTGAAACTCAGACATTTCCTCATTGAAGTGTTTTCCTTTGAAAACCTGATCCACGGAAACATACATTTTTCATGGGAACATACAGCTCTTCCTTGGCAGGAAAGATTTTCCCTGTTACATGTGGAATTACTTATCAGAATGGTCTGAAACTCAAGTGTCAAGTTGCCCAGCAAGAGCCATTCTGTTCTTTGCCTGATAAATACCCCAGGCTTGAATCCCTCTGGTGCTGGATACTATGGGAAGGGATTTGTGCTCCACTTAGTAGGAATAGCTAAATAGCTACCGAAGCAGTGAATCTAATGTGGGCCCTATGTTGCAGATGGGTTCACTGGCTATCAGAATATGGATTCAGTCTAACTCTCTGCTGTTGGACCTGCTAAGTTCTGTGATAATTAGACATTCAGGGAAACAGTGTGAGTGTGCAGAGTATTTGTTATTTATTGTATTGGGAAGCTTTACTAACGCTCATCTATCACAGCAATGTCTGAGAAAGTGTCTGAAGGCAGTGAAGCATTACCTCCCTTCTGACAGATGAGTTACTAACTAGTCACATAAAGCACCCCGTGCAGTGTGAGCTTGGGTGAGACAGCGGTGGACCCAAACTGAAGGAACTCAAAAGAGACAGACACAGAGTTCTGTCCCATCCTGTAACCAGCAGTCAATCTATTTTTTCCTTAACATACAGTTAAATGACTTCTTGCCACAGAAACACATAGGACAGAGTGATAGCTTGCAACACTTAACAACATTGTAAGAATAAACGTGATACAAAATATCACTCAGTGTGTAAAAACTGTAAAATAATCAGAAAAATAATCCTGTAGATTTACTATACTATATGCCCATTTTATGCATCTTTACTTCTGGTAACAAAAAATATCAGTGTTATTAAGATAAGTTATTGTTATGTTCTTATTTTGCAGTGTGTTGTGCTAGCTGAAGTACAAAGATAGTATTAACTTATGTTCTGTGTTGTGCTATGGCAGGCACCCAATATTATACAAATGTGTAACATACAATATTTCCCCCTCTCTCCCACTTTTAACCACCAACATTCTACTTCAGGATGCTGACAAACATTTTAAAGAGAGAAAATCATAAGGAAAAGCGAGAATTTGTTGATAGCTACTGAAGTATTGCAAGGGCATTCCTCTTTCTTCAGGTTGCTGTATTCAGATTCTTGTCCTTCAAAATGTCTTCAAGTGCTACTCCAAGATTAGGAAGTATATTCCCAGCATCCAAGCTATTAATGACAATGTTGAACAGAACCAGGTGTGAAACAGGGTGTAGCCCACTTTTGTCTTGCCAGTGAAACCCAAATGACTAACTTCCTTTTGAATACAAAGTCCACTGACTTGACTTATATCTTAAAATGATTCACTGTAGACATTTTTTTCCTGATTTCTTCAGAAATTGGAGACAATGCACTGTGCAGGAAAAAAGTAAAAGTCATATTTAACTTGAAATTGAATAATGTGTGTTGCATTATCCACTCAGATACTCTGTCAAAATATCAGGGAAGAGTTGTTTGCATGGAGCACTGATGCACTTGGCTATAAGTTCCTGAAATCTAAACCTTGACCAAAACAACAGTAAAATGTCCAACTCCACTGATTTGCTTGAAGAAATATTTATGTTACATGATGTAACAAATTTTATAACTACTCACTGAGTCTCACTAAGCACTTTGAAACCCACTGACTTAATAGTGGAAACATGAGGGTCCTACAAGGAAGTACAACTACTTACCTCTTGATCACACACTGGTGTAAAAGCAACTGTGTACTCTGCCAGGGTCATATCATTCACCAAGTTTTTCACCTCTTCATCAAATGCAGAATTAATAATTCCTTGCTTGTGTAATTCACCATGCATCCTTATAATGAAGCTGTTCCTTTCTTGGCACTTTTGGGTGAGGCAAGCCAGCTTAGCCTGTGTGGCATGAACACATACACATTCTGTGAGTCTGTGTTGAGACTGCAAGATAATATTTTGTGTCTGATCTGTAATTTCACACATTTTGACCAAAAGCTATAGATTGCATTCCTATGTTTCTCCACCATTAGGTGCCCTGCACCTTGCCAGAGCAATACGTGTGCACAGATAAACTGAATAGAGATGTTCCTTTTCCATGTGCAGGGTCCCCCTTTTGGGTTGATGGGTTAAAGAGCACCCATCACAAGGATGTCAGCAAGCCCTTGCCTAAACCTGAAGCCCAGAGGCACACACAGCTAAGTCAGGGGCAACTGCAGAAGGAGGCCCAGGCACAGAAGCCTCTGAGCAAAGGGATACAGCTTTGTGTAGGTCCTGCACTGGCATTCAGGAAGACACAGTACCTTCAGAGGAGCCAAGGTCAACTTCACTTCAGACTTCCTCTTCTGAAGTTCTTTTTCCTGAAAGGGTGAAAAATATCCTGCATTAACTTATTCAATAATCACTTTAAAACACTCTTAGCAGAGTTTTGATATTTGCTTTAGACCTGACTGAGGCATACACTTTGTGTGACCCCGTATCACACACAGGATGAAGCAGTGTGAGGAGCCGGCTGTGCACAGACAGGCCTGGCACACAAACACTGCCCTGCACTCATTAACATCGGTCTTATGAACTAACAAAGGCTTTTGGATGTTCTTATATCAGTGAGGTTACTTCATCAAAGCAGCATCACATTAAAGATTTGGTATACTTCATTTTGCACTCATTCCTATTTACTCTGTGAATCTTTCAAAGCACTCTTTGAGGAAAATTTTCCCTTTTCTTACCAATATTATGATGTAAAATAAGAGAAATGAGGAGGGATTTTTCACATGTGCATTCCACTCTGAAAAGTGAACAGCAACAAATCTGTACTCTAACACAGTTGATGCATGTCCTCTATAAGGAGGTGAAACAGGGTGAGCCGAACGACCTCGTTTGTACCTTATGATTAAAATTTTTATTATCCATGGTAAACCTGCTTTCTGATTATGCAGAAAAAACAAAGTACCTTGCCAGGCAAAATCTATTTGCATTATGAATCAATACAGCATTATTTGACAATAAAGCAACCATTTCATTGCATTCATTTTGCCTAACTATTTGTATTTCTATAAAGTCTACAGCAAATATATTACATGCATCATAAAAAACCTCCTTTATGAGAACTTAGTTATGCTGAAAGAGGTCATGTGGTCCTGAGGTAATAAATTGTAGCCTTGGGAAGAAACAGAGTAGGCAGCACGTGTCTTTACACTGCACTAGCACTGTGGGAGCAAAGAAGGAGGTCCCTCCACTGGACATGTTGAATTCTTGATGAGGCAGGGAGCAACACAGTTTGCTCATGCAATAGTGCAATTAGGACTTATCCATTTATATGGATAGCACATCTCACCTTCTACTCACCTACCATCTGATATGAACCATCCATCACTACAGACACCAGACACAACAAAAAACAATTTAATTTTACTACCACTGTTCTAAGGGGCATCCTAATCAATGCCTGAGAGAAGTCACTAAGCCTCTGTACAGGGCTGGTTTAAAGCAAATCACAGCACATGACCAGGCTAGAAAATACAAAACAAAACTAACAAAGCAACAACAAACAAACAAACAAGAACAAAACAAACCCCAAAATAGTAAAACGGATATTTACTGTGGAGGAAATAGGATGAAACTTGTTCCCAGTAGAGAGAAAACAATAATCTCTTGTATTTCAGAGTACAGACAGAGGAGAAGCATGTTCTACACATTGTATCAGGATATGAAGAACAAAGAACACAATTGAGACAACGTCATTTATGAGCTGTTTCAGAGTATGATGGGCAATTCCACTTTGGCTCATATGGTAACTATGATCCCTTTTCAAAATGTAATTTCCAAGAAAACATGAAAGAAAATCTAAGGAATTTGTTTCCACCCAAGAGTTCAGTGCTGTAGTCACACTTCCAGCAGTAGCTTTGCTGTCACACAGTAAGGCAGTTGCTTTGTAAATGTTAATGTCTGTACCTGCCCTGGTTTGCCAGGTGAAATGCAATGCAGATGTGTAAAAACTGCTTTTGTAAGTATAATTGTGTATACATGGGAGTTCTCATCAGAATAACAATGTCAGTTAATAAAAATGCAACCCACATACCTATAGAAAATGTTAATGAAACTCTTTAATATGTAACCCTAGCAGCTGGATCAAAAAAAAAAGTTAGGAAAAACTCTATTAAAATTCTATTACTAGCTCACTGTTTCATAATCTGACACAGGGCAACAAGAGAGTTGGGAATGTTAAAAGTCCTGACAATTTAAGCCAAGGCGGTGGCTCTGTAAATAATTTCAGCATCACTGCTTGCATATAGGGATTAGAGCAGAGACTGAACTTTTACAATAGTCTATCATCTTTCCATAACATCAACCACCCAGGCAATTTACATCTTTTCGTTATTTCTCTGAAGTCAGAGAAAAATATGCCTTTTATATGCCTGGAAACCATTTAATTATCCTCAAACTCATTCCCAGGATGGAAGACTATTTTGGTTCTCACCTTTGAAAGAAACGAGGTAGAATCTGAAGCCTGAGCTCACATTTAAGCACACAGAAAACAATTTTTTGGTACCTTTTCACATAGCTGAGCCTGAAGGAGTTCCACTTCATTCTGCAAGTCATGAAACCGATTTTGTAACGCAGCCTGGTCCCTGAGCTGAGCTTTCAGGGTCAGCACTTGCTGCTGTAATCTCATATTGGATATTTTATTCACCTCTTTTTCCTGGGCATCTTTCATGCTGTACACAGGCTAGAGAGAAAATACATAGGTTTTCAACTTAAGTGTATAAAATAAAGAAAATATTCTCAATTGTGTTTTAGAGTACAAAACTTCTCAATAATTTCAGGTACCTACCTTTTAACCTCAAAACCAAGGAAGCTGATATAAAATGTCAGATTTCAAACCTTTGTAAATGTATTAGCACTAATATCTTGCACTAATCTTAAAACTCTTTGTAAGCAATGAGAACTTGACTCCTATGAGGGGGACTGGGATTCACAACATTCCTTCAAGGTAGGTATTGTGTTATAATAATGTAATATATGGAGAAACTGGGGCACAGACAGATTAAGTGACCAACCTGTGGTGACACAGTGAGTCAGAACAGAGCTCAAAAGTTTCCAGTTTCCCACTCCAACAAGAAGCTACATGATCCACCCCTTGTTTTTCTACATATATTTATCTCAGAAAATTCCACTCTTAAAAATATATTTTTGTTCTGGAAGATTATTAATAAAACTAATCATATTTTAAGCACAAATTTCCAAAATATTTTAAAACAAAATACTGGTTACATTAAAATGTAATAAGAGTGGCACAGAACATGTGGAAAGAGAAACTTCTGAATTTAACTCCTCCTCCCCCACCCTACAATTTTTTTTCTGCACAATTTCATGCACTAAGATTGAAAGGATTAGTGAGAGCTTTAGATTGATGGTCAGCATCATAAGGTCAGCTTCCAGAAGTGACCCTGCCAGATTAAACATATAGATTTAGAATGATGAAAATCTGTGGATGAAGAAAGTCTCCAGACAAACATTTATGCTACTGTAAACTTATATTAAAAAAACCTGAATTCATACACATAGCTGGTTGAGATTTCTGATAACACAGTATATTAGCAAGTCTAAAAGATTAAGCTAAAAATTCTAGTCAGGCCCATGATATACTGTGGTAAAACCTTATAACCTTCTGACCAAACATGCAGGAAGATGGTTTGATTTTAGTGGTTACAAACACTGATATAACTGAGAGAGGGGTTAATGCTCAGCCCTGATGCACAACACCACAGTCAAGTTTTCCCTGGCTTTCTGACAGCCTTTCCAGCTTTGACACCCTTGGTGTCAAACCAACCTACAACACACTGTTTCATGGGGAACAGCAAACTGGAGTGATAGATCCCATCACTCTGCCTGCAACACGTCACTGCAAACAGATAAAAGCAGAAATATGGCATTTTCATACTGCCTTTCCTAAAGAAGCAGGTCCCCCAAGCACGGCATGCTTTGTACCAAACTTTCTGGCTCCCTCTTGTGTCAAGAGAACAATAGGAACTGCTGGATGCATCAAGATGGATTAGACAGGGCTGCAGTGAAAAAAGGCTGAGGATGGGTCCATGACATGGAATTTACCTCATCTTCCTTCCCACACAGACAGTGTGTTAAATATAAAATGGAAACACTCCTTAATTGAAGGTGATTTATGGAAAAAAAAGGTGGGGAAACAAAAAGATTGCATATGAAATTTATTGTATATGAAAGTTAAAGACAGAGAAAAGTCACCCCTTTCCTTCTGCATTTTAGCAGTTTTCTACAGTTTGAAAGCACAAATGAGTCATAAAAGATTTATGTATGATCTCTCTGTCAGGTGTCCCAGTTAGCAGCAACCATGGGTTGTGTAGTCAAGGTTCAGAAGGGTGAAGGACCCAGCAGCTGGAAGTGAGAAACAGGAAAAAACTAAGCCCAAAACATAGTATTTAATACACTGCATTCTTGTAAAACTGGCAAAATCACTTGTCTTAGAAGTTGGTGCCTAAGCATTAAAAATAAAAACAGTATCTTCCACTTCTTGTGTTTGACTGAAAACTCAATGAGAAAATGGGAAGGAATATGGATATGAAGTTTAGGAAAAAGCATAAATTATTGTGATTTCCTGTATAAAAGTTTATTAATAACTCTGTGGAATGAAAACCACTTTCGGACAAGGGTGGCAAGTAAATGAGAAGAAAAACAGGATCACCAGTCTATGAAACTGCCTCCAGAAAACAAAATGAGGCTAGAAAAATAGATTATGATCTTTTTTGTGCCAAAAAGTCATGGTTCTTTTTTTTTTTTTTTTTAATCTAGAAAACCATAGCTCATATCTTGGCAACTTCACACACAAACCCACTATCAACACCCTGGTGTATAACAAAAAGGTCATTTTAAAAGAAAATTATTGAAAGAAAGTCATAACCTTTGTTAAAATACATCTACTCTATTTTGTATTGTACTGTTTGCTAAATTGTGCCAATAAAACCAGTATCTTTCAGTTAAGAAATAATGATTTGAGACACGCAGATAATTAGTTCTGCAATCAAAAGTGCAGCTGAAGGATAACCCCAGTTCTTTGATGTAAATCTTTGACCCTGGAACGAGATGTGTATTTAACAACTTGACATTAGCCCTACAACAAGAAGAAGTCAAACCCAAATCAAACAACATCACAATATTGCATAAATATATACTACTGATCAACTTGAAAACTTTAGTTATTGGAGGGACTTAAAAGTGGCAGGGTTTTTTTCAGAGAAAGGCTGACCTGCACTTTTTCCAGTGTAAAAACAATCTGTCCAGGTTAATGAATTTTGTTCCTATGGGAGTCAAAGAAACAATTAACATCTTACTGCACTGACCAATAGAACAAACAATAATTTCCCCAGACTGTTGCCAAACAAAAGGATTAAAGCTCCCAAAATGCCCCCCCAAAACCTTAAAAAAACCCACTGTGATATATTTCTTTTTATTTTCAAACAATTCAAAATCTGTGCCTCCTTTTCAATTACCAGCCAGAATTCAGCATTCTAAACATCAACCCATAGTGCCACGTGGGGTGTACAAGCTAACATGAAATAACTGCATTGGACTTCCAGGTGGACAACTACACCCTCAGCCAGGATGCCCCAAGGTCTTTAACTGGGATAAACAGGGACATTTAGGCAACTGAACTGATCCCAAAATCCTTACATTTTCTGGAATTTGTTTTTATTTTTTTCCCAAAGCTGTATCTAGCTAACCTATTCAAACAGAATTTGCAAATATTGTAGGTTGCTACAAATGTGCTTTTCCAGCTGGGAGAAGTTGCATGTTTCTTTTTCACAGCTTTCCACTTAAGGAGGACAGAAATAACTTCAGGGTTAGCTGAAAAGTCTTTATAAAAGCTGCTTCCAGAAAATTACTCAGTAATTAAAAATCTTTTCATAAAGCACTTTATTTTAGTGGAAAACATAAACCCATATCAGGACAGAGAACCACCTGTAAATTTAAAAAGCTTTCATTTACAGCAGAATTTCTGTGATATAAGCACATTCCAAGGAGACTTTCCTCCACATGGCAGAAAGATTTCCTGGATTTTGGGGCTACACACTTGGGCCACGTGCACCTATTAAAGACTTTGACTCCCCATTAATCCACACCATCTGTTCACTGGCAGTGTGTGATGGGTTTGATAAAGTCACTCTCCAAAATGCCTGGCATCACAGACTCATTTTGCCTGTCCAAATGCAGAGATCAGGGCAGAAAGGCCAAATGCTGGAAACACTGGAGACTCCTCCAGTATCTTTCAGTAAAGCCACCTGAAAATGACTTTGGCTAAAGACAGGAGAACAAGAGTCCTCCTAAAACAATGTGAGGTGTTTATAATGCTCATGAAGAGCCCAGACTCTTGACTACCCTGCAGACAGGTGGTCTATTTGTATAATATCAGCTCATTTTCAATTTTATAACTCCAGTGGCTCCAGGGGCTCTACACTTGCTTTAAATCTATTCTCAGTAATAATAATGGGATGTTTCTGCACCCAAATCACTACCCTCCCCCCCATAAACTTTCTTCCATCCATTTACATACATACCATTAATTTCCAGTGCTGTTTTCCCAGCATTTTGTCCCCAGCTTCTTGTTTAAGGCATTCTAATTCTGCAAGAGCCTGTGTCAAACGAGTTTTGATTTCTTCATACCTTGTTTCAGCAAAACCAAGCTCTCTGTACCACTTCTGAGCCTAACAGGAAAAACAAAAAAAGGAAAATTACTAAGTATAATTAGTCCAGTAGTGGTATCATTTTTCAATACCAGCTTACAACCATGGGTTTGAGGCTGATCACCACATCATAGCATTTGAATTGTTATAAATGGATCAAAATAAATGGAATTACACAATACACTACAGTCTTGTAAGAAATGAACATAATTCTAGAAGTAAGTTCTGTAGAAAAAAAAATCTCACTAGAGCTATACAGAAAAATTAATTAAATTTATTTCTAAATTTGAAGGTACTGTGAGTATTCTGAATAAAGTTTAAAAAAGCAGTGGTGTATGGACACATGATTTCAGAGATCACATCTCTGAAAGCCCTCAGAGAAAAGTGAAAGTAAGATTTTATCAGCTGGGGGTAAAAAGTCTTCCTGAGAAATGGTTTCTGCTGGTACAGAGCTAATTTTCTTCTTAGTACCTGTGTTTTGGATTCAGCATGAGAATCAAGACAAAAATGTCAAAAATGAAAAATACAAAGAAGGGGAAAAAAAAGCCCTCCACACATCCACCTCTTGATTTTTTGCTAGAGTGCCTTTACTCGACTTACACACATTAACTGCAGTTTCGAAAAAAACAAACCAAACCCAAACCAAAAACCACAAACAAAGCCCTCAGTAGCTCAGTTGGTTGCCCTACAGCAAGCTCTTTCCCTTGTATGATAGATCATTTCCTCTCCCTTCTGAAAGCAAAGGCTTCACATTATTTTAACTAAACTGAGGAAAGTACTGTAACACAAAATTTCCTTATAAAAAAAGGATACACAGAAGGATGAGAAGGACTCAAGTTAATCAGATCTTACAAAATAAATAAAACTAACTCTTTATTTTCTAATTGCAGGGTCAGAAGTCCTCTCCTTAACCATCCACCACTCATCCAAATCCATCCCTTCATTCTAGTTGCCTCACCTGAAAGCTGAGAGGTCTTATAAAACAGCTGTCAAAGGACAGTCATTCTGTACACCCACCATGATAACCCTACTGCTCTTTAGCACACTCAGCACACCTCTTGCTGCCAGTGGTTTGTCCACAGCGAGTCTGAGCCATGCCTTTTATTGCATGAAACAGCCCCATAACTATACGTTCACCATAAAAGCAACACATTCTGCTTACATATGCACAGAGTGGAGACTGATTAATAAAAAATAGGAAGTGAAAGCCAGTGCATTCAGAAAGGCACAACACTGAAAGCTTCCTCAGCTGGTGTTAAAACTGCAGGTTTACTTCACCCAGGCACAGGACTAACCATCAAACAAGTCTCCATGTAGGTGGACTCAGTGTTTGCTACACAGCTGTTGAGAGAAGCAGTGTAAGTGCTTTGAAATGCCACTGGATGTAGCAAAACCCTGTGACGGTGTCAGATTTTATATTACTTTGCTTCTCATTCAAAAACAACTTTGAATTCAGGTTTGCAGGTGCTTTTACTGCCTTTTGCTCCCCCATATTCCTAGTGATGGGGTGGGAAGCAGCCTGTCCAGAGATGGGAACATCAGGCAGTTTGTTCTGTGTGCAATTATTAAGCACTCAGCTACTGTCAAAGTGTACTGCAGGACTGCAGCTTCACCAGAATGTTCTGGCTAACCAAGAGTGACTGTGCAGTTCATCACTTAAAGATCAAAGAGGTACATTTTGGTTCTGCAGATCAGAGTGTGCTAAATCCTGGCAGAAGGAAGAACAGCCATCTAAGAAAATATGAGAGAAAATAAATTTGCTCCTCAGAAGTACATCAGAGTAGAAGGTTACCTCTTTTTTTGATTTTTCTAATTCCTTCTGCTGTATTTTTGATTCCTCTTTTGCCTTTCTGACTTGCTCTTTCATCATGCTGTAGCTTTCAAATGCGCTGCCCTGGACAGACAACAGAAAGATGTGACTTCCCTCATCCATAAAAAACAGCACACAGATGTTTGTAGAGCAATATACAATTCCTCCTAAATTACTTTAAAAAATTGCATTAAATGAAGGTATTAAACATAAATATTTCCCTGTTGTTTGTGCTCAACTGAAGTAATAATGCTGCATTTACAAGAACATAGTGACCTCCACAGAAATTCACCGTGGTGTAAGATTCATGACTACAGAGGAAAAACATGGATGAGAAATCCACCATGAGTGAAAACACTGTCTTTAGGCATGTGTTTCATAGGTATCAAAGCAATAAAAAAATTAGACCCTATCAGAATATAAGTGAGTAAATGAATATGTGCACATATTTCCTTAAGACACAATTTTTTCAGCATTATAACAGAAGTCTTCTGGAAGGAGAACTTCTGGTTAGAAGTAAGAGCTTCTCATAAAAGCTTTTACTCTTACAATGAGATAAATAATTTAAAAAACAGCTGAACAGTGCATTCTTTTAAGTATTATTTTTAACACTGTAGCTTTCTGTATCACTTTAAAATTCTCTAATAAAACATTCAGAAAAAAAATTCTCGGGCATTTTGCCTTCTATTTCAGAGTTAACTTTAGCACCTCAGATCTCCAGCATGTGGGAGCTTAGGGCATTTTCTGCATCACAAAATTAATTCAGCTTTGTCCTCACAATGAATTTTACATCTCCCCCTTTCTTTAGAAGATACTGCTTGATAACATTCCTTACTGGTTTTATTTACCTCTTTCCCAGGGAAGTAGCTTGAAGGATTTATCACCAGAACTCCTTCTCCTTCAGTTTGCGTTACACTACATGCTGTTTCAACTTTCTCTGGCTTAAGACCATGTTGTTGACTTTCTCCTTTCAGTTCTACTATCTTTTCCTTTGTTCCCAAACTCTTATCTTTTCTCAGCTCTTCACAGGTGAAACCCAAATAAGACACTAATTCTCTCAATTTTTCATTTTCTAAAATAAAGTTAGCATTTGCTTTCTGAAATTCATAGAGCTGTTCTGAAGTTTCTTTCTTGATTCTGTCTATCTCTCTTTTCAGGACGTGTTTTTCCTCCTGTAAATCAGAAATTGTTTGGTAACAGCTGGTTGTGCAGTCTTGGAGTTCTGAAACCAAGGTCCTGTACTTGTCTTGCTCACACTTTATCTCTGCCAAATGTCCCAACAAAGTTTCTTTTTCACCTTCTGAAAGAGCTAGTCTTTGTAAACTTTCCTCTCTCGCCTGTATTAATTCATTATATTTTGCTACATACTTCTCCTTGTCTTGTAATAATTTGGCTATTTCTTCGAAGCATCTGCTTCTTTCTTCTTTTAGGTCAGAAAGCAGCTGGAAATACCTCATTTTCATTCCCTTCAGGGACAGAGCACTCCCATGAAGTTTATTTGAAGCAGTTGTCAATGTGTCTTTGTCAGAATTTCTAGTTTTCTCTTCAATACATGGGAGGCTCTTAGAGAAAGTTTCAACTAAATGTGTTCCTGGGGTCATGGTGTTTTCTTCTGATAAGCTCTCATAACATCCACCAGAAACCTCTCTCTCATTAAGCAGATTTTGGAATGAAACAATGTTATCTTCATCTGCTGCTAAAATGTATTGAAAATACGCATCCATCTCCTCTTCCAGGGCACCCATCATGCGAGTGTATCTCTCATTCTCCTGTTCTAATGCACAGACTCTCCTGGAGTAATTTTCATTCTCTTGCATCAGTAGAAATATCCTCTGAGAACACACAGCCACTGCTTTTTCCAGTACTGATATTTTCACATTACGTTCATTATGGGCTTCCAGTGGTGACAGATGACAGAAACATTCATAAAAACCTTCCCCTGGCAGAAACAGTTTGCTTAGGCACACAGCCCTGTCCTGCACAGGAAACAGTAAGTTTAGCGGATACCTCTCTTCATCTGACCCAAAAGATTTCTGACAGTATGCATATTCCATGTTTTCAGCAGCTATTTTTTGACATGAGAAATTCATCTCCTTTGGTTCACATAGTTCCAAGGTCTGGCCTTTCTTTTCTTTCAGGCCAATATTGCTGGAGGGGTTTGTTTGGTGACTTGGTTTCTGAGTCTGCTCCTCTTTCTCTTCCATTTCATTTATGTCTTCTCCATTGTATCCGCTATTCACCTCAGAAATGCAGTTTTCTGAGATGTTTTCTTCTTTCTCCATTAGTTCAGGACTCCCTTCAAAATGCTTCTTTAACTCTTTAAAATCAACAGATAGACTTTGGACATCCTGAGTGCTACATAGACCTTCTTTGGCTTCCATTCCTTGCTTTCCAGACCTGATAAATTCAGCTTTATGCAAAACTTTAGAACTTTCCTCAAGAACAGAGGTCACCAGTTGTGGCTGGGCTTTCCCATTTTGTATTTCTTCTCCTTCAGCTCTCCCTCTAGAGGTTTTTTGGTGATATATTTTATCATCAACAACTTTATACAGACATCTATTTTCACTTAGGTTTTTTGGCAGAATTTGCTTGTTTTCCCAGTGTTTTGTCATACTGTAATTTTCTAGACATGATGTGAACATTTCAGTCATAGTGGAAGGCAACTTCCCATGAAGAAGTGCAGGAGCTTTGTCAAAAAATCCTCCTTCTGCAACAATGCAGAGGCCAGCAGACCAAAGGTTAGTATTTGCCTCACAGAAACTCAGTTTCTTCACAGTGGTGACAGCTGATGTGTGGCAGCTTTCAGGGTTGAACAAAGTAAATTGGAGCTTCTTCCTCATCACAACTTCAACCACAGAAGCAGGGAATGTCTTTGCTGGTAGAGCTTCTTCCTTCAGAATAAAAATGGTTTCTTCATCTTTGGTTTCCTTCCTTGTCTCATCTTTAGATAACTTGTCAGAGCAAGGGGAAAGCAGTCCTGCTGCATAACTTGGGGTACACCTGAACAAAGTGAAACTATCTTCTGGAGCACCTGCACTCTCTGTTCCAAGGGTCACCTGGTGACAGCAAATGAGAAAAGTTTCAAACTGAAATACATAACCTAAGGTACACTGCTAATCATAATTTAAGTTTTATTTCATCCCTAAAATACTTGATTACAGACAGATGAGAAAAAAACCCACTTCCACACGAAGAGTTTTCAAATTATTTAAAGATTTGCAATGAGAGTATGATACAAATAAGGCATAATAAGTAGTCAATCATTTTCTTAGTGCACACCTGTATTCATCTTGTCTTGTCATGTCTAGTAGCTGTGGGTTGAAGCTATTCTTACATTCAACTTTGAACACAGCAACTCTCCAGTTTCTCTCAAATTTCACATACTCACTGTGCACAAAGATAGCAACAAAAGCAGTAGCTTTTCTTCTCACCTGCTCAGTCTCAGCTAGACCAGCAACTTTTGCAAAGGCACTGGAATTGCATTCCCAAACTGGTAGAGGTTCTTCTGGTAGCTCCTCCCCCTGCTTTAGCCCATCACAACTGCATCCTGGTGTTTCTGTTATGGCAAAGCACTGGAAATATGTAATGTCACTCCCAGATAGTTACATAAAAAATAAATCCAAAAGTATCTGAGCAAACGTTTTGAACAGGGAAATATTTTAGTGACAACATGCTCAAAATGACCTTCTCTACCAGCAGCATACATCACCAATGATTCAGATATAAGCACAACATTAAATAAGAAAGTAAACTTCACAAGAAAACACAAATACTGAGTTATAAAAAAAGGTTTATTTAGGGATCACCCTTTCCAGTTCTCAAAGTATTTAAACACGGAAAATACATCTCTTTACTGTGGGCAGGTGAAAACTTACGGGTTAAACTTAGAGGCTGAAAATACTCAGTGCAGGTCTGCATTTGCACTGAAATTTGCCACGAAATTCTCATGAATTTATATTGGAAGAATTAACCTGATAGAATCTGCCAAGATGAGAGCTTTCATGTTATTTGATTTGAAAAGGAAATCTCACTGCTGCACAGCATTCCCAAACACTATTCTTCATTCAGGACATGCAAAGGATCCCCTCATCTCTGTAGTTTCTTCACAGTTCTAGGATTTCTTGAGAAAGGTCATATCTGAATGCAAGTATCATGCTGGCAAGCAGTTATTGGTTCACCTTCCCAAGATACAGGTTACAGACTAGGAGGCTTTTCAAAGGTTTTACACCCCATGAATGAAATCATCTTCACTTTAATTGCACACAAATGAAAGCAAAAACTCCAGTTTGTTTGCATACCAGACTCTTTAGCATGTAGCAGCACAGCTGGAGTCTGAGTAGCTCTGCTTCTGGGTGAATCCAAGACTGGTCTCCATGTCAGATTATGAACTTCATCCTGAATTAGATCTCCACTCTTAATGGGAAAAGGAGTAGGACAAGAAAAAAAATCACACAGATTATACACATATGGTGTCTGGGATATGAAAATCAGGCACATAAATTTCCTTTGTTATTTTACACTAATTTCTATTGTTTCAAACTATTTTCACACTTCAACATTTTCTAGCAAATGTCATGGTTGTAAACTTTCCCCTATCGTTTCCTTCATATTTTACAAAGACTTAAGGAAGAAAACCTGAGTCATAAGCATGTAATATGTCAGATCGCAGGTGGAACACTATCAGAACACTGACTAATTTATATGCTCATGAACAAAGAGAAAAGAAGGTTCAATCACTCACGGAATTAGACTAATAGTTCAGAGCCCAACTACAAAGAAAAATGTTCCTAGGCTGGAAGAACTCGAAGCAGAATAATCATTCCAAACAAAATTTTCTTTTTCCATTGATAATTTAATTGCAAATTTCATATTCTGCTCTTGACATTTATCTTGACTCCCTGATTGAATTTGGAAATTGTGATGTTTCCTGATGCAAAGCAGATAGCCCTCCTGATGATACACAGCAGGTCACATTTCACATGCATTGTGCTCATTTGCAGTGAACAGAAGACTCAGGTTGGATTGTCTCAACAAAACACATAAGTGGGATGGCAACCAACACAGCAACAGCACAGAAACCAAGCCAACACAGGCACTTTTGTCTTCCTGAACTGCTCCGCATCAAATGCCAGCAGAAAACAAATTTGGTCCCTTTGGACTGAGCTGAAGCTTTAAAATTACATATGGATGGGGAAAGGCAACAACTTCCAAGTCTTTGTAGTGAGTCACAAAAGGCCACTGATTTTCCACGGATCACCAGTGAGGATAATTTTGATTTCAACCCAAGTCAGCTGCATCATTATTGTGTTGTTATGAGATCTTGACAGGGAGTCATGACTTAAATGGAAACCACAGCACTGCCAAGACTTCTTCCTTTATTTTCTCAGTAATATTGAATTACAGAGTGGTTTAGGTTTAAAGGTACCTTAAATATCACCTAGTTCCAACACCTCTGTCATGAGTACGGACACCTTTCACTAGACCAGGTTGCTCAGGCCCCATCCAATCTGAGCTTGAACACTCCCAGCTATAGGGCATCCACAACTTCTCTGTTTGAAATTACTGGCAATTCCCTGAAACACACTCATTCCTCTCCTGCAAGTTTCCCTTTATTTCTTCACAGATATCAATTTATCAATACATGGGTACTGTCAAAAGGAATTACACAAAATGATGTAAAAATACAATGCTTGGACAGCTGAGCATCACACTGTGAAAACAAGACCTCATCAGCCATGTGAAAGACATAAGAGGTGCATCGCTTGGTGTTTCACACCTTTCTTTCACCAACACCTTCAACAGACCCCTAACTCTCACATCTAGAAAGTGACTGATAAGTCAAGACACAGCCAAGTGGAACCAGCTGCCTGTTTGGTTTTTTGGGTTTTTTTTGTTTGTTTTGTTTTGTTTTGTTTTGTTTTGTTTTGTTGGGGGCGGGGGTGTGTGTGTGTGCATTTTTCATTCAGGCATAGGCTGCAATTGGAATATTATAGACATGATTCTGATACTAAGTTTGGAAATGCAAATTTTTTACAAGATTTATATGATGACACCCTTCCATGAGATGCAGTTCACCTCTAGGTGCCCAGTCTAATTGGATCTTGTATTATTTGAATGAAGATTCAGTAATGACTAAGAATAACTGATGTGATTGGCATTTGAATGATGTGGTATTTACTGAGAAATCTCATACCCAGTGTATTTCACAGGAATCTGATAAGCCTGTCTTCACAAACTACCCTTTCCCTGCCTGTGAAAGAGGCAAATCATCCCATTTGTTCATTCACTGAACAATATTATACAAGCAGTTTTCTAGGAAAGTAACACAATGAAAATCTTTCTTGTATTGCACAACATTTCTCATTTTTATAGTTGTTGATGGAGCATGATGAGCTCAAATAGGATTTTTCTGGTAACTATTTTGACCTAGATACTATGAGATCAACGTGATGAGATTAAGAAATTCTATTTTATTAGGTGCTAGTAAAACTACAGATAAGAGGGAAAAGTCCTCTTCAGTTTTACAGAAAAACACCAGATGTCTCCCTCCTCCTTTTATCATAGATGCTGACATTTTTTCCCTGCTGTCTCAAGTAATTTTCAACTAGAAAAATCCAAGTATATTAGTAGCACTAAAAGAGGAGGAAAAGACAACCAGAAATGCAAAAGGCATGAGATTTGCTGCTGGTGCTATACACAGCATTTAAGGAACACTGCCTACTCTGCAGCAGACCAAAGTAAATGCAAATTATGGCACACTCATTTATACCAAAGACTGGATAACTGAGACACTGGAACCTCCTATGTCAACACAGATGTAAATTAGTATTTAGGGAAAAAAATGGTTAGAAAACTTTGTGAAGAGGAAAAAAAATAACCTTTTATTAGCATACAGCATAGAAAGAAAGAAATTTGTTCATGTTTTTTGAAGACTTTTGGATTAATCTCAGGCAATTAGTCAGTTGATATATCTTGCTTTCACACCTTCAAAAACCTCCACACTTATTTTCTCTTCTTCTCAATTCTATCAAACCAATAGCAGTTCTTCACTACTTCTACTCTGGCTCTGAAAGCCCTCACTCCTCTTAATTTCAGCTGTGCACTCCCCTCACAATGCATCTGTTTGCTGTACTGTTTACAACTCAGTGCAAGTCCCTCTAGAAGTATCTTAAAATATTTTTAAATGGTATTTTTCCTTCCCCCCCAAAAGTGAATACACTAGTTAAACTAACTACAGCAATGGTTCAGGGTAAGTAGTTGGTGTTCCTGCCACCTCGAGGCAGCTGCAGAGACAGGTGTGGTGTGGCACAACTTCCAAGCTCCCCACAAAGGTCACCCATGTGCTGCTGGTTACTGCAGGGTGATCTTACCTCCCTTTCTCTCACACAAAGACAACCTCCCAGAGCTCACTGCTTTGAGACTGCAGAGCCACTAATGGTACAAAATCACCAAGCCTGCAAAGGTGCACTCAACTACCAGGTTGAAAAAAACACCAAAGTCTGTATTTCCTCTAGCTTTTACAGACTAAAAATCCTCTCCAGCTTCTCCCAGTTCTGAAAGTACTCACAGCCTGATTGTTCTCCTGTAGGAAAGGAGTTTGTTCACGCCCATTACCTCTCGGTTAACTCCAGTTAAAATCAGCAGTTACTGGGGTATCAGGTACAATCTCAATAAAGTAAGCTGCGTGTGAGGCTTAGCTGAGTCAATTTAACAAATTCTCAGAATAAAAATACTCTCCAACTTGGTGCATAAAGAATAAATAAAACTTTGTTTGAGTCCACTCTGAAAAGAATTGTTCCTTGTCAGCAAAATGAATTGGCAGAAGCTCAATGCCATCTTACAGCATTTGCAGAGCTTTCCCATGCGGTGCTGGGGTGAAGTGCTTGAAGCAAACAAGTCCTATTCAGTGTATTCAGGGCATATCACAGTGCTACAGAGCTGCCAACCATGGAGTATCTCAGCTTGCTCCCAGTCATGAACACTGTATCCATCTTTCCTTGTTTGCCATTATCCAGAAAATCTCATAGATAAGATTTATTGTCAACTGTGCTTTTTGCTTCAGCATTTGGGCGTGAATAACATGCAAAAACTCATCGAGCCGTATGTGTACTCCTCCACTGAATGGTGTCCACAGGACAGAGGTCTCAAAAGTCCTTCGGGGCTCTACTTCTGTTGCCAACTGAGGCCTTTTGCCAGGGGCACATCACTTAAAAACTAAAGGAAAATGGGTTTGTGAAATGCTCTCAAAATGCACCTAATAAAAGCACTGATGCAATGAAGCTCCAGCTACTGATTCCAGTGGGTGTGAATAAGAGAGTGAAAAGTAACTGCATAAACAATGCATTTACAGAAATGCATAAACAGAAATAAATGAAAAAAATTCAAGAGGGATAAAGCCTGACATTCTCATCTTGATTGCATATCTAATGACAAGTGTAATTCGGGGTAATATAAAGATTAAAACCTTTTTTTGCCTTATTTTTCCTTACCAGTTAACTTACCAAGTCAACACTGTTGTCTCCATTCTCCATCCTTGTAAGTTGTGAGTCTTTTTCATTCTTCTTTTTCAACTTCACCATACGTTGATCTTTTAAAGCTCTGTTTTCATCCAAAAGCTCTTCCACTTTTTCCTGTAGTTTGATTTTAGATAATTTCAAACTGCAGACCTGATTGTAAGATTCTTCTAATTTTGTTCTGAGGAAGTCTTCAGTGTCCTGAGAGCACTGCAGTTCAGCCAGCAGGTCTCCCTGTTCTTTTCTGTTGTTGTCTTCTTTTTCCCTTAAGAGCTTCAAATTTTGCTGAAATGCTTCGAGGTGGCTTTTAACATCATGCTTCCAATTTTCAACATGAGTTTTCCATTCTATTACTTCTATGTCAGGGTGTTTATAACCCTGAGTTCCACTAAATGCTGATTCCAGGACCTGCTAGAGATGCTGCATCATTCCCTCTTCTAACTCAGAGGTCAGAAGAGCAACATGGGCACCAAGATCTAGGACTTGCTTTTCCAGTCTAGATACCTCACCCCGAAGGTCACATTCCCTTTTTCTCAGTACTGCTGTCTGTTGCCTCTGCCTTTGTTTGTAGTGCTCAAAATATTCTGATTGGCGTTTTATTTCATCTTCTTTTATCTTCAGCTGCTCCTGAAGCCAACACAATTTATCCTTTTGCTTCTTCTCTGCCTTTTTTTGGTTTTCAACCTATAATTTCAGTGAGTTGTATGATTAACATATTAATACTAAATCTTCTCTTCCCTTATGTTTTTAATTTAGTGATAATTCTGTCCTTGTCTTCTGAAAACTCAGCAGTAACATAAGTAGAATTTTTTCTAAAGCCAGTAAAATCCTGCCTTTGAGTGAAACTAACCTCTTTTGTCATTTCAGCCATCACTGAAACATCTCCATAGGGGAAAAAACACAAACTCACCTACACTTACTACTACATAAAGTTTTAAAACACTTTCTTTGCATGTTCTACAGTACACATTAAACCAAAAGAAACCTTAGGACTGGAATTCATACATCCAGCTCTGATCCTTAATGTACTGTAGCACTGAGGTGTTACAGGGAGTGGAGCTGTGGCTGTTTCAGAAAACAGGACACACACTTCCCAGAGACCAAGGTTTTGTCCTTTGCCCTCCATCATACCTGTCATCTGTCAGCTTCTCTTATGAACCTCCTGAAAAAGGAGAAAGGAAGAGATGGCCTTTGAAACAGAAAGACTTTGGTATTTTCATTTGTACTCCAGTGTGTTTGAACACAGAAACATACAGAGGTGACAGACATCAATGAAAGGCAGAGGAGGAGTTCATGAGTCCCATGCTGCCCTTGCTTTAAGCAAGAGCCACCAGTATCACAGGAACATTGCAGCAACTTTGAAGCAAGACTGAAGGCAAAGACACA
This sequence comes from Scytalopus superciliaris, assembly GCA_013400415.1. Classification (NCBI taxonomy): domain Eukaryota; kingdom Metazoa; phylum Chordata; class Aves; order Passeriformes; family Rhinocryptidae; genus Scytalopus; species Scytalopus superciliaris. The sequence goes on along the minus strand of VXBX01004633.1, from coordinate 382,316 downwards.
TGAAGACAAGACTATTACTTCAAGGATTTCTTTAGATCAGTTGTTCTGATCTTCAGTATTTTCCTGTCAGATGTTGACTGGCAAGGACTGGTCAGAAGGAACACTAAAGACAAATGTTATGCAAAGTCAGGTAGATGTGGGCTGATACTTTGGTTAACTCTTGATGGGAATATATGTTTGTCTAAGCTTCCTTAGTCTTCAAAAATACATTTCACTTTTAGTTAAAAAAGCAAAGAATATTCTCCATTCTTATGAGTCTTCTTGCATGGTACTATTGTCCTGTGAGAGTATTCAAGTTTGACTTAAAATACGGAGAAAATGACAGTACATCTTATGATAAACAGAATCAAAAGACGTTTCACTAAGGACTGCCCCTGAAACACTTTCATTCTTTCTCCATTTTCATGGATCCATCCAATGAGCTGTGCAAACTAAGTAAAAATGCCCACACTGTTGTGTGGGGCTAGAAAGACAAAATCTAACCTAAGAAGGAGTTCACTGAGAGGGTTCTGAGGAGAAAGAAGGAAATGTGAGCACATATTTCAAGAACCTGAATGCTAGAAATAATGGCAGTGCTGTAAAAAACAGTACAGAAACAGAAAGGGGGGGAAAATCCAGAAGTTCTTCTGATTCTGGTTGTAGAAAAAGAGAAAGGCTGAGATGATTTATTGCTTAAAAACAGAAAGGTCTCTGGAGATAAGATTGATTTATAAATTACTAGCACAAAGAGAAAATAAACAAGGTAATTTCCTCCTCACCAAATTGATCAGGTCCTCCTGAATGTCTCGCAGTTTCCCTTTAACACGCACGTTGGCATTTTCAACCTGGTGCAACTTCACATTGAGCTGATCAATCATTACATGAAGTTTCTTGTGTGACAGCTCCAGCTCTTTCATCCTGTGATAGTGAGAATGAAGACTTTTGCTAAATAAATACCACAGTACAGTTGCAGATGGATAATCAGGCATCAGCAATGCATAAATTTATTTTTCCATTTGTCTCCCAAAAATAAAACAGTAACAAATTGTTGATCACTAGTGACACTTCATTATTAACAAACCTACTGAAGTTTGGACATTACACTGGAGAGTCTCAAAACTGTTAAAGACCACACATACGTTCAGTCCCTCTCTGCTGGCTGAATATGAAAACCATAGGCAAGCACATTTACAAGATTTTTGTTCAATGAAGCTTGGCATGCTATATGAAGTAACAATTTAGCTTAAAGAAAACCACAGCACTTTGGTCTCTGCATGCATCTGATTTTAGGATTTTGCTAGGTTCACAGTTAGCAAGTTCAACATGATGATAGTAAACATTTCCCATCAAAATTAACATTACATGTAACTTAGTAGCACCTGTGTAAGGGACTGAAGTGAAAAGCATCTTACTTGTAACATAGGTTACAAGTGGGCACTGAAACCTGTATCGCATAACTGTATTGAATTTGTCTACAAGACTGGATTTTGACAAAATACATATTTGCTTTGGTTGTTGCTATTAAAATGGTAGTGTAAGATGACAATGAAATAGGATGGGGTTCCTCTACACAGGAGGAATAATCTAAAACAATCTTACAAGAGCAAACTTCATGTTTTCCTTAAGACTTTCCTTCCTTCTTCAGCCTATACATCAAAATTTTCTCAACGCCATAAACAGTTGTGAATTTCAAAACATCTCTTACTTGTTAAGGAGAAAGTTTAGAAGTCTTTCATCTCCTGAGGCAGGTACTAGAGCCCCCTCTTTTCTCATCTCAGAGATCCACACTTTACCCTTAGTGCCCCTCAGGGCCCTGCTATTTCTTCCTTGAATTTCTTCATTCAACCTTTAACAGTTTTCCACTCAGCTCCCTGCTCATTTCCAACTTCTAGCTTTCACTTACTGCCCCAACCTGCCAAAATTTCCTGCTACTTCCCTCCCCACAATGGGAAAAAAAAATCTCACATAACAGAAGTATTTCTGAAGCATAAGGATCAGGAGAGAAAACACATCATTAAATAAATGCCTATTCATGTATCAAAGCAAACCTGTGAGGTCCTCCCCACCACAGGCACTGTATCATCTAACACTGCTATCAAAGGAGAACAGGCCACATGAGCCCAGAACTCTGCCTTGGCCAGTTACATCTGCTGACTCTGCTTCTGTTTCTTCCAGGAATTCTGCCTTCTACATCATTCCTTGTCTCGTCTGCCTGTGCTTCAGCCACAAGAACTTCAGGCAGAGGATTTCTTTTCTTTCTACTGGCTACCCAGGAGCCCTGAAAATGGGCTTCCAGTCAAGTTTCAGCTGCTCATTTGCTCTCCTTGAACTGTTCTCTCACACTTGCTTTGTTTGGGTTTGAAATAAAGTTCTCCTATCTCCTCCCCCCCAACATCTTTGTTACAACAGGCTTGTTCCTGTGAAAGTTTTTTAGAAAGATTCAATATTATTTTGACGATAAAGCCTATTATTACAACATTTCTGGCCAAATTCCTTGATGAATCAAAACAATTTAAAAATTATACAAATAATTATTTTTAATGCCATTTCTATTTTCTATCTTTTTAACTCTTTGACTTTCTTTACAACAGTGTCATTGCTGACTATCAAAACCTTATTATTCCAGGCAAATGTATAATTAATGATGAGTGGCACCCTATCTACTTTAATCATTAGCATTACCATACTAAACCAGATGAAGTCTTCTGAAGCAAGCAATTTTTTTTTTAACAACATAAAATTTCAAATTAACTCTTATTTGAAAAGGAAAGGGATAAACTTTACAAACAGAATTTACACCTTATGAATATTTCAGAGTGCAGCAACCTGAGAAAGGTATCTGGTTATTTGTAACAAAGTTTTAGACCACGCTGCAAACCTTATTAAAATAATAATTCTTTAAAAAATGAATATTGCATTTCTATTCTGACAGCTATAGAAAACACTTATATATCCATCTTCTCAGGCACTCTAAAAACACGTAAAGTCTATGTTTTTGTTACTTTTGCATGCATCGTTTGACAGCCACTACTTAAGGAAAGGGAAGAGTACACTTGTTACATCACAAGGAAATTGAATGCAAAGCCCCCTTTTATTTACCTATGTCTTACGATAGAATCTGACTCCACGCAGTCCTCTAGGACACCTTTCAGATATTGCTCTGACTTTTCCAGCTCTTTTATTCTGAGGTTTAAATTTTCTTCTCCAGCACTGTTTACTTTTCCATCAGGTGTGCTTGCATCTTCTAGTTCGGGGAAAATCCAGGAAGTAGCAATTTTAACATGAAAATTCAGTATATCAAATCCTTCATTGCTGGGCATTTTAATACAGTAACAAAATTCTTGCTCTTTTCCAGAAAAAGGATCCATGATGAAAAAAAAACCCCAAATTATTAGGTTCACAACATACAGCACACTAAGCATGCAATAACGGAGTCTAAGCCTCTGATGATCAAATGAACAGTCCTTCTTGATCCTGAAGACATTTATTATTTATGGAAAAGTCTCATTTCATTAGCCCCATTAGCATGTATGAAGGGAGTTGCTGTTCACAACATAAGATCTCCATAAAAGATTCAGTTAGACTAATTAATAAAGGAATTAGGCATCAAAGTTTTGGAAGAGAATAATTTTCTACTAAATAGGGGAGTTCATAAAACTGAGTATGTTTGCTTTGGATAAAAGAACTGTACTATTACTGTTTCAAGACAGAAGCTTAAAAAAGAGTATTTCTTATTCAAAAGGAATTCTGTGACTATTTCAGAGAAAACATTCAGTATATTTAACTGGTATTTTGGAATTCTGCATGCAGTATTTTACTTATATCTTCACCTCTGATAGGTTTTGAAACCATGCCTAAAAGGAATGTTCAAATTTAGGCCTGAAAAAGCAAGCTAAGTTTGGTTCTCTTCTTTTGCCTCTTTTTGCCATAGATCTAAAAATTCTTCAACCTGAGTGCACCTTTATTTACAGAAATTCACTTCAATAAGTATAGTCCTATAACTGTGTCCTGGTTTTGGCTGGGACAGAGTTAATTTCCTTCTTAGTAGCTGGCACAGTGCTGTGTTTTGGATTGAGTGTGAGAATAATGTCGATAACAGGGATGTTTTGGCTGTGGCTGAGCAGTGCGTACCCTGTGTCAAGGACTTTTCAGTGTCTCGTGCTCTGACAGTGAGAAGTTGCACAAGAAGCCATGAGGGATCGTGGCTGGGAAGATGATCCAAACTGCCCAAAGGGATATTCCACACCTTAGAAACTGGAGTGTGCAGCACACTTGTTTCCCTTGAGTCCTGTTACTTTCTCTCCCTCTCCTTATAGTTACTATCATTATTATTTTTATTATTATTACTACTACTATTTTAGGATATGTATAGCAACATATTTATATTATCATATTTAGACAAATGTTAGTATACTATTACAGTAATATTTTGTTTCAATTATGAAACTGTTCATATCTCAACCCACAAAATTTACCTTTTCTTTCTGTTTCTCCTCCCCACTGGTGGGAGTGAGTGAGTGAGTGGCTCTATGGTGCTTAGTTGTCAGCTGGGTTAAACCACAACCAACTGGCACCTGAGAGATGCCTTTGATTTTGCTACATTTGTATTGATTTGGTATTGGAGCTGTAATTGGAGTTCAACCTTAGAATTACATTAATTACATAATTACACTATGTTTTACTATTTTGGTCTATTGTATCACCTCACTGCCCTTATGTCAGCCACACAAGGACCTAGAGCTGAAATGATTCAGCTACTCCTCGGTCCCCTGAGAAGCCAGGATACCTAAAAGCTTCAAGTGTGGAAAGACATGAAACAATAAATCCACATGAACAACAAAGTTCAAACCACTTTGTGATCTCTAGACCTACAAAGCCCAGTCCCTTCTCAGAGACCATGCAGTCCTGAGACCTGGTAACATAATCATGGCTCTCCTCCGGTCTGTATAACTTCTCAGATGGAACAGGATCTTCAGTTTAGAGCTCCCTGAGACATTAATATCTGTATTTACTATTAGTAAAATAAATAGACATCCTGCTCTCTGACAGTGGTCATCCCTGGACAGCACTGCAAAAGGTATGTATAATAATAGTGGACATTGTTACTCTGCTCATTAACAATTTAGAATAGAAGCCAAATTAATGTAATTTTCATCTGTGCCCCAGCCTAATACTCTACTCATAAGCTGTAAAAAGAAAAATTCTTAGCAGTATATTTTGCAGAAAGTAGCCAGCAGATAAAAGCAGTGAGGACAGAGGCAGGGGAAAAAACCTGACGAAATGAATACACTGATTTCTCCCCTTCTATTTGTACTTCATGTTCTTGTTTATAGGTGCACTTCTATTCAGTGACATAATGAAAGTTAATACAACAATTTCTAAAGCTGATCTCACACCTCATGATCCATCAGGCTATACACTTCTGCTGCTTCATCCTGAAAACTACTGGAGTACTGCAGCATAAATCCAGGAAAGGTGTTACAACTGGCACCAGCAATGAGAAACTCACAGTTTCTTCACGTACACACCTGGGACTGATGACTTAAAAGCTGTGTCACAGAAAGTGAAAATCAGGCTCAGCATCTTGAATGGACTGAATGATAAGAATTATAGAATCATTCAGGTTGAAAAAGGCCTCTAAAAGCATCAAGACCAACCACTAACCCAGCACCTCCAAGTCCTTAACCATGTCCCCAAGTGCCACATCCATGTGCTTTTGAACACTTCCAGGGATGGTGACTCCACCACTAGGCCTATTCCAATGCCTGACCACCCTGTTAACACACTGCACCTGTTCCCAGCACTACAACAAATACAAACATACAATGGATAGTAAAACAATGTTTTGCAAAACTATGAATCCTGCCAGCTCAGCACAGAAAGAAAACATCATGAATGCAATTGAAAATGTCACCCCAATCAACCAGATTCTTTGACTCATGTCAACAAAACTGTCACAGGACAATTACAAAGTAACAAAACACACAACAAATAAGAAAATGAAATTGTTCGTACCTTTTCTGCTTTGTAAGAAGACCCTCTCCTGTCTGTGCAGTGCGCTTACCGTGGCAGCCACATGCTCTGACCATTCCACGTTTGTGCTTATAGTTCATATCCAAAGTAGTGATGAGCAAAACTGTGCCTATGAGAAGAGTGTTGCTTTGCCAAGTGAATCATACTTTCCAATTCCTGTTCCTTCATCATTCACTGGGTTTGATTATCTCAAGCTCTGTTTATCTCCCATTGTGGTCCTTTTCTTCAGAGTGATGCAGCCAAAGACCTCATTTTTCCACATTCTGCCATCACAGTGCTAAAAGCCTTAACTAAAACATGAAAAATCTCTATTTGAAAACACATTCTCTAAAAGCTTGTGCCTTTTGAACAACACATTGTGAGCAACACATTCATTTGGAGATCAAAATTCCAGACTTCTGCATGATCCTCGTTTCCAAGACAAATTGTGCTTTCTACCAGACCCTTCACATCAGCCGCAGTTTGTTGCATTTGACTGAATTAATCTTGTGGTGTGTCTCAGCTCCTTCTGCAGGTAAATGCTCTTGTCTGGTGATTCTTTGTGCATGGTACATCGCTGGTTTTCAAAGCCTGATAATTATCTAAGAAAACAGGCTGCTTCTGAGGCTGATTCCTGCACCTTCAGCAGTGAGAAATTCAGTTGCTATGACAAAAGTTTTCCTCAGCTTTCTTTGTCCTTCCTTAATTGTTCATTGCCTTATGTTATTTCTGTCATTCGTAATTTCCACTTCATGTGTTGTATTATTGTAACCATCTAATTCATGTGGCAGTTCAGTGTGTCCGTGGGAGTAGATTTGTTTCTCTGTGGCTTTCTACACAAATATGATTTTCAAGGAAATGTGAAGGTGCAGAAAGTTATCCTCTAATATTGTGCTCTTAATATTTTCAGCTTCCCTCAACATTTCAGAAATAATTAAAATTATCTATTTCTTCATATTGCCTTTCCAGCTCTGAAACATTGATTTGCTTTTCCCTCTTTGAGAGAGTAATTTTTTTTTAATTTTCTAATCATTTTCTCTCTTAAAAAGCTCTTTTCAACTTTCATTATTTCAGCCTGTGCTTCACCCCAAAGTTTTCTTGCAGTTCACGTGGTCAAATGTCCATGAGTGTTTATTTACCTCTGCTGGCTGAGGCTGTGCCATTTTTGCCTCTTGGTAGCTAATGTTAACATTTTTTTATTTCACCTGAGACGATGCCATGATGTCCATATATTTATGTCCAACTACTCTGCTTATCATATTCATCTACATGCCCATTTCTTCAAGCCCCTCCTTCTTCTTGAAGAGATAACTGAGCACAGCACATCACGCATTCTCTTTTCTTGACCTCTCAGGCCACCTTGGAATCTTCCATTTTCCCAGTGCTGTCTTTACAAGTTGGCCTTACTTGTCAAGAAACATTCAAAAAAAAAATCGTATCTCCCACACAGTTCTTGCCCGTGTTAAAGTTCTCTTAGTTCAATCTACCACCTTGCCTTTCTCCAAACCCCTTTTTTTTCTCCCTCTGTGGATTTCCAACTTATGAATTTAATATGAATTTTACCACTGCAGGATTGTAAATCTTTATTTGTTTCCAACTTTGAACAGTTTGCCTCCTGTCAGCTATTTACTATAGACAATTTAATGTCAAACACTTAGCTTTTTTAATATAGATATTAAAAAGGAGATCCTGTGTTTTCCTGGGTGAAACGCAAACCACATTTGTTGAAAGCATGCAGTATGGAGACAAAAATCTCAGTACTGTAAGAAAACCATTTGGTAGGTAACAGTTCACATAGTAGCCAGTAATTGCACTTGTATTTTTTTTCTGCTGTTCGGTTGGTGTGAGAGTGTAAATTCTGTTTAGATTTTTTTTCAGTGTTTATGATGTGCTGGTCCTTATTTGATTATGAAATCATTCCAGCTTGAAGCTATATCTCTTTAAAAATCTCTAATTTTTAATTCAAATGTTTTGCAGCTTCAAGTACTACGCAAACTGCTTTATGAAAAAAATGCACCAATTTAAAGCTGCTTAATAAATATTTTCTGTGTTTTTGCAAGTGGACTCAGCTGTTCACTCCATACGTTCTTTTAATAGCCTGTAAACAAAACAAAAACCAAAACAGAAAACAAAAACAACAAAGAAAAGAAAAAGTCTGCTGAGCTTTAGATAAATAACATTACTTTAGAAATAAGTGTTGGCATTCAACCCTAAATTCATTTTATATTACCTTCAAAATAACTAGAACCCAAATTACTATCAGTAAATCACCTGGTTTGCCTTGAAAGAGTTAACAGTGTTCCAGAATCCAACTATAGCTGAGTATCTTAAAATCGGTTTTTCTGTGTTACATTAATCAGAGACGGATTCACCTCTGGCAAAATGAATTAAAGGACATTGCCCTTCCCATTAATTAGTACCCCAGTGTGATGTGCACTCCTAGAAATGTCAAAGAGCTGAGTAGCTACGTGGCTACACAGTCATTATCCCTGCATTATTCCCTCAAAATGCTTGTCACCAAGCTTGAATTTAACTACTTAAATGCTTGCTGTTACCATGAAGAATAGTAGGTTATATCATCACAATGCTTTTTCTGGAGACTAATAATACTTGCAAATTTTTTTAAGGTTTTTTTTTTGCTTTTTTTCCCAAGGGGGCCCAAAATCCTGTCAGCTTTATCAGCATGGAAGCCTATAGAGCCCTTGAATGCATAGTATTTTGAAATATTTAAAATGGAAATTAAAAAATGCTGGTGGTTTTACTAAGTTTATAGAATGTTTATAGAGTTCCTATTGGCTTGGCCAGTATACTTTTCACAATGTTAAAAAGCAAATATATTCATCCAGATTTTAGGACCTCTAACCAGGACTGGTGTAAAAAAGCCAAAGAAAACTCCAAAGACAATAGTTTGGTGACTCCTTTAACATACCCTTTCAAACTTACATTAACCAAAATAGTATCTGATAGTCCTATCTGATCTCCTCAAAATAAAATATTCATCTCAAACTGTGGAAAGGTGAATGATGTACCACAAGGCTTCACCTTTCTCAAACACCTCTCTATAAGGATATGTTCGATTTTTGACAAGTTGAAGGAAATTTAGAAGCAATGCTGAGAATGCTGCAAAATATTGCTCAGTTTCCACCATTTTTCAGCACCCATGTAACAATCAAAAGAAAGCCACTGCACTTGTAACAAAGCAGTAACACCCTCAAACTACATTCCACCCATCTGCTTCTATCACCATTTTATTGAAAAATAAAAAACATATGCAGCAATGCTCATAATAAAAGTCCAGAGCCAATTTCAAAGAGCATCAAGAGAAAGAAAGATGATAACTGAATATACTAGGACCTGAATAAACCCTCAAAAGAATCCATGTTAATACAGCTCTAATTTCTCAAAAGTACTTGTGATCTGAGCAGAAGAAAATACTGTTTCAGGCTTAATGTGAGGCAAATACAATAGTTTTTCTGGGTAACTATTGTCATCATGCTTCTTCATCGCACAGGACTTGATAGCAGTTTCAAAGGTGCCCTGCTATAAGGAAATTCCATGAACATAATTCACAACAGATTACAAGAAAGAAAAAGCTTGGGGAAATTGTATAGATAAAAGCATTGTGTATTATCAGGTTAAGAACCAAACAAGAAAACACCGTAACAACAGTAACAACAGTGTATAATATTCAAGTTTTAAACCACAGCTTAATCCTGTGACAGGTTGTTGAGTTACCATCCTTAAAGACAGGCAGTGTGCAACTTGCATTGCTCCAGGGAAGAGGACTTTGCCTAAATTTTCTAAACTGTATTTCCCTCTTGTTCTCTGTGAAAGGTGAGCACTGCCACTACGGCTCCTGCATAGCTGAACAAATTCACTCTGTCCTTTGCGTGGAGCTGAAAGGATCGGGACAGTGTGGAAAGGACAGCCGGGATGATGGTCGTGTCACAAAGGGGAGGCACGGAGGTTTCTCACCCTCACCCCTTCCATGGCACACGGGCACACAGGGGGGTCAGTCACATTGCAACCTTCGCCTCATAAAAGGGAAAACAGGCTATTATTTCCTAAGTGATTTCATGGCCTCGAGGATCTTGAGGAAGTAAAATGAGCTCCTTTTTTTGCATGGGTGGTGATGCTCATAGGGGTTTTTAGGAAACAAAATCGAAATGCAATGTTTTGCCACCTCTCCATCCGGCATTCAGCAATGCCTGAACTTCTAGACAAAATGTCCCTACTCTGCAGGAATGGAAAGCACCCACTGCAGTTGCAGCACTCAGCATCTTACAATGCAAAATCATTTCTCATTGAAAACCCAATGACTTCCTGCAGAAGGCTAAGATGGAAAGCATCCAAATCGGACTTTATAGGTGACTCCTCCTCCCTGTGCAACCAAAACCAGTATGCCCTTCCTCATGGTTTCAAAGTCTTACAAACACTTCTCTAAACATGGCAAACCTAAGAGTTAAAAATTGACTGTGAAGAAATATAAAGAATACCAACCACACGTCTTGGCTCAGTTGTGTCATCAAGGCCACAGAATGAATGCTAGTGAAAAAAACAAAAAAAGGAACAAAAACTATAACATAAGATCAAAAAGAAAATGAGGAAAAAAAGAAAAGAAAGAAGATGTAAGATATGTAATATGAAATCCAATGACATTACAGCAGTTAGTCACATAATTAATTAAGTTGATCTGAAAGAAAGCTAAAGTATACTGATTTTATTCTAAAAAGAGGTAAAAAATTCAGCATTTGAGGGCAGTTGCACAATGGTAACATCTGTGGAGTATTTAACTTGAGAAACACTAGGCTTGGCTTTGTGAATCACCCCAGGAAGTGCTTATAATTACACATGTGAAAACTTTCCTGAACCAAGACTTACCAAGCCCAGGAAACAAACTAAACGCAGCTGAAATTGTAAAGAATCACTTATGAGAAAAGCACAATGTTTTAAAACAGCAATTGCTTCTCATGTATCAAGTCATAGACTAAAATTGAGATTTTACATTATTCTTCTGTATATCTGTATATATATATATATTTATCTGGATATCTGTATCCTGTATATAACAGGACAGTTTACTGAAGAATCTACAGGGCAGAAATACTGTCATCCTTGTGTTCTGATTTGACATAAAGCTTAAAAATTGAAGTAATTCCTATAGGAAAATAAAAAGCCATACTCATGACACAGTAACCATAAGCAGTGCATTGCCCTTAGCTACCACCAGCGATGAGGCTCAGCTATAAATACTGCTACTCCTTGAGAAGCATAACATTTCTCCCCACAAGAAATTATTGTGCTCAGTATCAGTAGCATGTAGGTGTCAGTCTGTGCCCTTTGATGTATTAAACCTTCAGAAGAATAATGAAGTAAAAGTACATCATCCATTCATTCCCTGGCAACACAATCTTCTTTTGGTCAATCAATTTCAGATTTAATCCCAAGGAAAAAAAAAAACACATTCAAATGTAATACAGATAGAAAGAAGTTCTCCACCCCTTCAGAAGTTGAAGGTTAATAGAAAAAGATGAAGCTTTTTTGAGGTCTCTTGCTAATGCAACACTAAGGCAAGGAGGACGTTAATCATTTTAACTCATTACCAGCTTTCTGCTAAGCTTGTGATTAAGCTGTTTCTTTTCCAAAGCTTTTCCCCATCCATCCAGCTGATGAACCAGCAGAGATAATGCTATCTTCCATTTTGAAAATTATCAGTCTGTCTAATCCAATATCTACTTTGTAAACCATAATGGCAATGTCTTACAGGCTTATATTTTAGCAATAGTCACATCTAGAAAAGTTGATGTTTTAGAATAGGTGGATAAACATTAATATTTGAAATGATTAACATGTAGAACTATCACCTATCCCTCAACATTTCTCTGCTTTGATTTTAGACATCACTGGCTGCTAGACAGGAACAGCTTCAGCTGTAGAAGTGGTCCACAGCAGAAGAGGGCAAAAGCAGCAAAAGGGCCCTTTTAGCGATGGATAATACCCGTGTTTCCCTCCCAGTGAAAACATGAGCCACTGCCTTTCCAAGAGATGCAGACAGAGCAGGCCCAGACAGATTGTAGTGGGGGTGATGTAAAGCAATAACTGGCAACAGCAGCAGACAGAACAGTTCCTCATGGCTCTTCCTCAAACCCAGCTGGATATCGCAGTTTGGGAAGTGTGGGATGAAGTACAGCAAAGGGGAGACAACTAATGTGGGAGCAGAAGGGGCCAAAGAAGATGCTGAGGGAATTGGAGTAGTTGCTAGAAGTACAACAAACCCAGAGTATGACACTGGGAGGACTGCCACATCCTGAGAGCAGATGATGGGACACTGAGATTAATGAAGGGTCAGGAAGAAACCTTTCAGCATCCAGTGAGCTGGTCCCCAATGACTCTCACTTCTGCAATCCCCATTGACCTCTTTCATCTCTCATCCTTCAGCCCATTCTCATGCCAAAAGAAAAGAAAGGACAACTGAAAACTCCACTAACTTCTGCATTCAGCCAGCAGTGAGTTTATGTAGGATTAGGTAGCCATAAATACTGGAAAAAATGTGTTGGGCTCTAGGCTCTGGCACTGGCTCAGCAAAAGTAACAACACTGAACACTTTGCTATGGCCTAGAAAAAGACCCACTGTCAGCCCATGCCTGGCAAAGCAGCCTGAACTCCACAGACCTGGGAAACACCTGAGCTCACAGCCCATAAACCTTGTGCCATCCCTTGCTTGGGAACCACAGTGACACAAATACATTTGCTGTCTCAAGGTTTGATTGGAGCTTCTTCAAAAGACAAAAAAATTTAGATCCAGGACACTAATTCATTTCTATTTTAAAGCAAGAAATATTCTTTGACTGTAGTATTTGTCACAGGCACCTTCCTAATCTTGTTTTAATTTTCAGTACTTGAAAGTTTCTCAAAGCAGTGCTGTCCAAAGAACAGGGCTGAGCTAACCAATTCTGTCAGAGACAAATCTTTATGTTCTTTCTTGATCTAAACCACAGCAAATCCTCCCTCTACTAGTCTAGTGTCTCTCCAGACCCCTTGAGGCCTTCCTGTAATTGAGAGAAAATCTGGACAGAAATAATTTTGAGCAGGTTAGGGACAGTTTCATTTCATGCAGCAATGACTTGAACTCAAATTTTATCTTGCTTTAAAATAGACTTCATGATATTAGGTTAAGTACTACTAACATCAGTGCAGCAGAGAAAAATAAATGTGTAGGGAAAAAATCCATTGGTACTGCCCAGACATTTATTTACCTTTTCCTCAATTTCTTTGAGTTGCCTCTTTTGAAGTTCTATTTTATCTTCTAGATCTCGAATTCGCTGGAACAGAAAAAGCAAAATAGACATTATCATACCTAATTTGAAAAGAATATGAATCAAAAAGACAAGAAATAGGTTAAAATAAAGAGAACAAACACCCATTATTAATGTACCATTACCTATACAGTTATATTAGGCACATCCATGGCAGGATGGCTCCATGTTTCCATGAAACCATGTCATTTCAAACAAGCTACATGTTCAGAACAACATGTTTATTACCAGAAAGTCTAGCCATCACCACTCATTAATCATCATTTTAACATATACACACAATTCCAATCAGCACCAGAATTCTTAGAAATGCAACATTACTTTCTCTGCAACCACTAGAAATTTTTCTACTTAGCTAGTTGGCCAAACACACTATTACATTTCCTTTTAACTCTCTATTTTCCTTTCCTACAAAACATACCTATGCTACTGGTACAGTCATGCTATACCAGAAAGAACAGAACACACAGATTCTCAGTTCATCACCAAGACACCATCCAGAGATTCAGCTCCATCCTATTACCACTTACCTCCCACCAGAACCAGAGGGAATGTTTCCTTCAATGTAGCTCTCCATAGTTTTAAGGATTTTTCTTGTTCAGTTTCACAAAGGTTCTTCAAAAGTATGACCCCTGCTGGGTCCACATATCTTATTTCCTTTCTATATCACATTTCCCCTTGTTTCCTTTCTAAAAGTTATACATACTTTTAAATTTGTCTTTTAATTTTTGGTGGCTTCTACAATTTAGATGCATTTTATTACACTTTTAATATGTTGTACTTTTTACAGATAAAGTAGGCTACAAGTAATCTTTTCTACAGGCAGAAACCTGAATTCTCCTACTAACAGTCACTGGTGATCAAGGAGCAACTTTATAGAATCAGCTTTTTTTATCCAAACTCAGCCTGGCCTACAACAGCTAAGGTTGTTAACAGTTCCTGAACTTGGAAGGACAAACTAGCATTTCCTCTAATATGAATGGCATAGGCCAATAAAATCAATGTAGCTGCTGCTGCACCACTCCAAAGATTGGTTTGAACAATTAGCATCTCTTTCAAAACAATATCCAGCCATTCCTTATAAACCTGTGCTGTCAGCTGATGTTGGTAGTTGCTTACCTGCATTCAGTTCAGAGACCTCAAGCAGCACTAAATGCCACACACAGCCCAGGACAGCTGCAGCAAGGCAGCAGCTGAACCAGTGACCAGACTGGTTTTGAGAACCAGAGAGTCTGGCTTGAAAATTGCAAATCTCACCTGAAACTACTCCAAAAACGACGTACACACAATCCTGCAGTTCACTTTTCCTAGGGCATATTCCTCCACACAAATATTGAAGACAAGCCAGAAGCAAAAAAGCTTTGTTATTGCTGCTGCTGTTTCAAAATGAAAGATTTTGCTTAAATGACTGATTTGAATATTACACAGAGTAAGTCAATCAGAATTTCCACTCTATCATACTGCAATGCTCAAAGATTTCCTCAGTTAATACACAAACCAGCACTAACCAGATTACCCCTGTGTGACATAAATGCATGAAGCTTTGCTGACAGTATCAAATGCCCCAAGCACAGCTGTATTAATTTCACTTTACCTCTATGCATTTGAATTGATTTATACTTCATCTACTCCCCGCTCAAGGCAAGCCTATCTCTCAAGTGATCATTTTCACACATGGTATGTACCAGGGATGTTCCAATCACTGTAAAAATACATGGGATGAGGACAGGCAGATGTAATCACCTCTGAGATCTCTAGTCCATCACGTTAGACTTCTGTTTCTCTCCTGCTCATTTCAGTTATGCTGATTTCCTCTTATAAGCACATCTCAGAGCTGAGTGACAGATTTCACTTCTCTGGGGGCTGTGCTATGCTCTGTGGTAAAATTTGACCGTAGTGAGGTAAGTGGAGAGAAGCAATATTTTTAAACACCATTTTCATCTTCAAGATTTATCATGTGAGGCATTTTTTCAGTAGCTGCTGTGAGTTTGCCTTCAGAAAAAAAGGAAAATAAAAAAAGCCACCAAACATCTGGTGGCTTTCTCACCCCAGGGTTTACAGCAAGGATTCCTTTATAAAAGAACAAGTTAATTAGGATGACACTTTTAAGATTTGGGAATTTTGTTAATTAAGTAAAAATTGAGATGTTATTATTCCCCTATGAATTTTTAATCTTTTCAAAAGATTACAGCTATTCTCTACAACTATTCAGAACAGTCCTAAAAAAAGGGCTGAGGCTTCCATTTTCCAATTTCCACCCATAACCCATAAAAATAGTTAAATTCTGGGATATGGAAGGTAGAGAATAGTTTTAAGGTGAAGAAATATACACTTGCCTAAAAATCAGTTTAAATACAAAGACAATCTATCAACTGAAAGGGAAAATGCACAGGGTTGAATTTCTTAGCAGTGAGAATCCACAAAAACACCCTCAAAACAACTAGACTGATATCAGTAAGGCAGATTGTGCCGGTTTGGGCTGGTAATTTCCTTCACAGTGGCTGGTACGGGGCTGTGTTTTGGGTTTGTGCTGAACACAGGGTTGATAACACAGAGATGTTGCTGTTATTGCTGAGCAGGGCTTACACAGAGCCAAGGCCTCTTCTGCTTTCCATACTGCCACGCTGGCAAGGACATTAGGAGTGCATGGGAAGCTGGGAGGAGACACAGCTGGGACAGGTGACCCCAACTGACCACAGGGATATTCCAGACCATATGACATCATGCTCAGTATATAGAGGTGGGAGAAGAAGGAGGCAAGGAGGGAAGTTTGCAGTGATGGTGTTTGTCTTCCCAAGTCACTGTTACGTGTGACGTGGCCCTGCTCTCCTGGAGATGGCTGAACACCTGCCTGCCCATGGGAAGTAGTGAATTAACTCCTTGTTTTGCTTTGCTTGTGTGCATGGCTTTTGCTTTTCCTATTAAACTGTCTTTATCTTGACCCACGAGTTTTCCAGCGCTTACCCTTCCGATTCTCTCTCTGATTCCACTCTTGGGGGAGCGAGTGAGCGGGTGAGTGCACAGTGGGGGCTTGGATGCCAGCTTTGATTGGGATATACAAGATGGAATTTATAGATGTTAGCGCTGTTCAGCCAGTAATCAGCAGGCTCCTGTGTTCACCATGGGGTTTGCTTTCCTGACTATCTATTGGAGCTTTCTGCTCGTTAGTGGCCACTTTTTGCTTTCTCTGCCTGCTGTAGTGCTGTACTGCTTATCACCTTGTGAGCTGTGCTCTGATAACAGCCATGGCCATGGGCCTGGGCTGGCAGGTGGCCAGGGCATTGCTGCTGCTTGTGCTGCTGTGCTGGACAGGGTGGATGGAGTCAGTAGGGCAGACATTTACATGTATACACGTGCATATGCAGAACTGTTCCCGACTTGCTGCCTAGGGATAACACGTCAAAGGCAGGTGACTGGTGTTTACACAGCTTGTATTCCTCTTATAGGAGTGGAAATCACCATGACGGAATACTTATGCTGCAAACGAGTAAGATTTTGTAACTTAACTCTTTACTATAGAAATGAAAAATTCAAACATAGGTCAAAATTTGTTCTAAAACACAGCTTTGGGCTGGAATTTTACAGTAGGTATCAATGCTTGAGGTTGTTTGCTCCTAGTTGTTTACTTGCTTTCCCCTTGAGGATTATCCAGGAGGATGAAGTGGGCGTAGCTTTACCCATCAATATCCTCTGATGGCTCAGGGACAGCACTGGAAGATAGCCAGCCTAGTTCAGCTATTTATATATCCTGAAAAATCTGATTTAACTCATTTATTTCCATTTTACTGCAGAGATGGCCTTAAAAATATATACATGTAAGTGTAACAAATTACCAGGGGAAAAGAAACAGATTTACACCTGAATAAAGTCTTTAACACATACAAATAATTATTTTCCCATATTGTGTCTACCTGCATTTACAGCATTATCTTGATCACACAGATAATGATTTTCAAAATATAGCTTTAAAAATACATGTAAGATCCATGCAATAATCACAGCTGTAACAAGAAAGTATCTTCTAGAAGTAGCAGGAGATGTTTATCAGTCAAAGGTTATATTAAACTGCTGAGAAGGAAATGACACAAAAGTTACAGATATTGTAAGACCAAAGGCAGAATTACTAGAGACTCAGTATAAGCCTTTACAACTTTATCTACTGTTCCTTTTATTTGCAACAATTACTAATCAAGAAGCTGTGAACTCACTCTCTGATTTTCAACACTTGATTAGATGCTTTCAGTGAATTATGATTTGTTTATATTTGCAAAAGCTCAACTGTGACAACAAATTACATAGAACTATTTCATTGTTATCAAGAAATTCTACCTGCTTTCACACTTCAGGGTATAAACTGATGATCAGTAAGTTGAGCTTTTCCTGCTATGTCATATACAGTTATAACAATTTTGCTCTAAAAGATGCATTCTGCTCTACCTATGACATGGTTCACAGGAACCTTGCAGTGTAAATCCAGTACCTTTTCAACAGTACAAAAAAATTATGAGGAAGCAACAAAATTGACTATTTTGCTCTCAAAAATTTGGTAAATCTCGGTTGAAAAGAAAGCCAGAGGATATTCTTCTATTTATTTTCTTTTTTTGAAAAGAGAGGGATAGAAGATACAGATAGTGGTTACAGTCAGAGCAAGGATTAGGGACAATGTAGAACAGTGCTCTGCTGGGTTCTAGCAATTCCAGTGTTCCTACAGTTAATAGCTGCCCCTCAGTCATGTGAGTGCACCTTTATGGGACTGACAGGATGCATGAGAATAACCCTGTGTTGTCAAATCCTGAGGCCATACAATGGAATTACTGTAGGCAAACAAAGAGCCACAGTCAGGCAAGAACAGGGCAATGGGAATGCAACCATGGAAGAGAGGAGTGCAAACATAAGGGATGGATTCTTAACACTCCACCTCACCTGCATCCAGAACCAACCGGCCAAAACAATGAATGCTCATTTGTCACTGATTTTATTAATCAAATAATATTAAAATAGCAAATAAAATCTCAACATAAAACTTCTGGAAGATGGATATGTTTGAGAATACTCCCTATAACTGCCTTCACCCACATGGAGCTTCCCTGAGCTTCAAAAGAGGGTTGGATAATCACCCATCTCAGTATGGTGAGAACCTACTTGGTAAATAAATCATTCTTCTACTAGCAATGAAGTCTGCTGCCACTTCTAAGTGCTCACAAGCAGGGGCTGAGGGCTGTTCCCTGTGCAGAACTATCAGCAGATGGCTCTGCTGGCCAGGCTATGCTGAAAACAGCAGCTCCAGGCTCAGCTCAGAGTCCCACTTGCACTGCCAGACAGCCACAGAACAAAGATGCCTTACTTACTACTTAATTGCATTTGAACAGACTTTTAAGCTCCATTATAAAATTTTTCTCAATAGTAGTTACACGTGTAGCCTATATACAAAGGTAGGTGGCACAGCCCTGAAGGACAGCCTGAAAATGGTAACAATTAGTTAAGAGTACATCCAGAAAATTCAGGCACTAGAGCACATGTTTCCTTTGGAAATCTGTAATGCAAAGGCAGGCAAAGGCTGCCCCTAACATGGCACTACATATCACATTTTTACTGAACAGAGTTGCAAAAACGGAAGTTTACCACCAGTCAACCACAGCTGTAAAATTATATGTTCTCTGACTGCAGTCCTCTCCAGTCTCTAATTCTTGTAGAGATCCCAAACACAAAGGATGGCCAAACTGCCCCAAAAGTGAGAAATTAGACATTTTTCTCAGCAGAAGATTCCTAATGTGCAATGATTCCTCCTAAATGCTCATAACCCTCCATTTCCTTTCACCTCACGATGGGAAGTTCATCTTTCTGGGAAAATAAATATACTTCTTGAAGTGTATTTATTCACTTAAGCAATTCTCTTTGGTGAACTTGGATGGCAAGTGCCTTCCAGTACTGTCAGGGAAATTAAGATGAGTCAGCTCCTCTTTTCTCAAGCAGCAGAGGACTGACACACCATGATGGGACTACAAATTCCTACTTTCAGCAGTTCTGACCTTCCTACAGAGTGTGAGTCTCTAAGTTTAAATCAAGTATGGCACCTGAACCAGCCTCAGTGGGACCAGTTCAGGTGTCTCTGCACCTACAGCTCAGTTTTCCCAACAGCTGGGAAATTTCCCTGTAGGTTTTTGTTTTCCAAATACATCCAAACTCAGCAAAAGGCTAGATGCAGACTCATGATTTTCATTACTCCTTTGTACAAGGTGCAAAAAAAAAGGACAAATTCAGTTTTTTAAAACAAAGAGTCCAATGAAATCATATTATTACATTGCCAGGGAAGAACCAGAGGTAATGATTTCAAAAGGGAAATTTCTGTAATTTTTGCATGGTTTGTCTCCTGTGTCTATAGCCACATGTCTGGAAGAGCAGAGGAATCAAAGTTTAGGTGAAATGCAAGCAGCATGATGGTAGATGTGTGCCTGGAAATATTACTCTACTTTCACTAACAGAGAAATTTCAGTAACACAGCCTTAGGAGACTCAGCTAGCAGCTAAGCCAAAATGAAAATATTGCTCCATAAAAAAAAAAAAAAAGTTAATGGCATTCCCAGACAGAACACATGAAGTGTGCCCAGTTTGTGTTATAATAGCCATCCATCCACACTAAGTACCATTCCCATTAATACAGTGTCTGTTGTAAAGCAGAGCTGGAATACGTGGAAATCTTTCTGCTGAGCTCAGTGAGCCCTGAGTTGCAGTCTCAGAGCTATCATTTTTATGCTGGAGGCAATATACAAGCCCAGTAATGATTTGTCATCATTTTGAGAGTTAAGACATGGCAGGAACTTCAGCATTACAAAGGAAGAAAACTGATCTGAGATGTATACTGAAGTACCCCACTACTTTAAAAATGCCAGTCAGATTTCCTCCACCAAGCAATCAAAATTTCCTTGTTTGGTTAAGCTTGTCTTTCATGCTACCACAAATTCTGGTAAGAAATGGACTGTGTCACTCTTTAGTTCTGGAGGGTTCTTTTGACCTGATCTTCCAGCTCTTTTTAGTAGCAAACACAAACTCTAAGAAGATCAATTTACCTCCCTGCAAAATATGCTCTTTCATGCTACTGTCCTTGTGAAAACACAGGAATGTACCTGTCAGGGGGTCAGAAATTACCCTTACAGTTCCTGTGACACACTCTTATTGGATTTACATTCACCAGCAAAGCCAAGAAAACAATTTGATAATTTTAGCACAAAGCAGACAAAGAAGGATTTGCTAAGCTGCTTAGAGCCTTGGCTCTGAAATGTTGCAAAGGTTCAGGTTAATGTACATTCACAGGACAGGCACCATGGATGGACTGTGTCTGACATGAACCAGGTTTGGAATCTCTGAAGTCATCTTATGAGCAAGAACGTATCTCATTCTGGAGGAAAATTTATCATGGGAAATATTTTATCAGTCTGACAAAGGGAAGAACCAATATTGTTTCATTGTATCATTATTATAAGCAGATTCTCATCACTATTAAGACACAGGTATGTAAGATCTTTAATAATGTGAACAGCATAACTATATTAATGTATAAATTTAAACAAAGATGAATATAAACTGACTTGCCTTTATTATTCAAGTCACTAAAGTGATGGATAAAATTCCCTAATGAAAATAAATACATTCTTTTCTTGGGCTTTTTTAAAACCTAATGCATTTTCACAGCTGCTTAAAAGCCTGTACTGTTTTAACAATACAATTTGCATAGGTAATTGTCACACGCATTTACTCAAGCTGTTGGATCTGCTGCTGTAGGGGGTGTGGATTCCAGAATCCAAATGTTCCCTTTAGTCCTATATTCCTAGAATGTGATTTTGCATAATAGTCATAAGGTAACAAAAAATCCCACTACAACAGCATTAGCTTAAGTTATTTTTGTTGTCCTCTTGTTTTACTTTATGAATAAAAACTTAATTTAAATTTCAGCCAGTTGAATACAATAATAAGAGATCATTTTGGATATACTGTACCTCTCTGATTCTCACCAAGATTTTCTTTACATAGCAGGCAAAAATTTCAACCATAATAATCCAATTAGCTGTTACTGATATAGAAGAATTGTTCTTGTTAATCTTTATTATGCATTTGTGGTTTCTTTATTGCATTCCTGAGGAGAATGAACTTCTTAGCAGCTGCACTCATGTATTTCTCACTCATGCATTCAATCACATTGTTCTTAGTAGTAAAATAGTGAATTTTATAAATACATTTAGTCCAAAATAACTATCTGTTATAATCTGATACCAAATCACTATATGTATGTAATATTTACTAGTAAACTTGCTTATTTATTTTTCTTTTAACACTGAGAGTCTTTTAATTTATGTCACAACATACATTGATATCCAAAATAATATCAACAGTCATATTGCTTTTCATTAGGGAAAAAATTAATTTAAGCCATACTAGACTTACATTTACACAGAATGGCCTTGCCAAGTTTACGAGAACTCAGAAGACAGAACACATTCAACATCTTAAAACTGACTCCTTGACAGCCTAGATACATTATCAGGCAGCAAGGAGGAAAAAAAGGATAATGTAATATTTATTTGGCATTCAATTTAGATTGTTTTACAATTTCCATGTAAGTAATTATCATGATACATGTATAAATTACCATATGAAAATATACTTATCCTTGACTTCTATAACAAACTTCGCACACCTTCCTTTTTAGACTTGCCTTTCCTCAGCACCCACTAGCCTTTCCTAAGAAACATAACCTATTCTGGATTTCAGGTGAGAGGTTTTCAGCATTCAAACTTCAGATAAGAGTTCTCTTGATACTAATATTATTGCAAGGCAAAAAGTAGCTCTTACTTTACTCAATCACAGCTTGTTTGGGACAAAGGGAGGAGACCTTTCAGATATATTTTGTAGGTATCACACCAGCCCTGCTATCATCACTTATTCAGATAAGTAGCATCACTAAGGCAGTTAGTGAAGCAGACATGGTTGAAGAATATATACAGAAAACATGCAGAAGGAAACACTGTAAGATAAACATACAGAAATTATTGAAGTTTACTGTCATCTGCCATGCAGATCTGTGAGAAATTACAGTTTCTTGTGATATTATTGCAGCAATGATGCCCTGAAAGACTCAGTGTTCACTCCTGCATGACAAATCAATACCACAGGTCAACTATGATTAGCCCAGTCATGATGTGCTTGATGAATATTGATGACAGTCATACAGCTGTGATATCAGAAGCTTTTAAGAGCAATTCATGAATATAAAAAATGCATTCTCAACAGTAATCTGTTACATTTTGAACAGCAAAGCACAGAACATTAATACTAAACAAGCATTACAAATTAAAAAAAAATAAAAATCAGCGGTTGTCCTATGTAATCCCCTTCACGCATCGTTAGATGCAAATAGCTGGGAATGAACTTTCCTAGCACCTTAACACTTCAGATTTAAAATAAAAGCATTAAACCATTAAATCTATGTAGATTTAGAAGTGAAATGACCTAAGACTCCCCAATTACTATCATGTAAGTAAGCTCAGTAGTAGTACTTCTATGTACTTTCTAAATTGTGTGACACAGCTGTTGTTTTTTGACCAAGGCAGCCTGTCTGGCACAGGGCAATTCACCAGAGGAGGGTTATCTCTAATTTGTCCTCTTTGTCACAAAGCATTGTGCCAAAGAGGACAAATTTAAGACAACACATCCTCATGCCTATCAATAAGGTACTCTGAGCAGAGAATCCTCCCTCACTCTCTCCCTCCCCCAAAGGCCTTCCCAGTCAAACACTAAACCTTAGTAATTCTCCTTGGGTGAAAAGCTGATGGTCTGTCAACCGTAACAGGTTGATAGGGGAGCAGAACAACTGCTAGATTTGTCCAAGCTTTACCTGAATATCTGTAGTATATCAAGTGGCAAATCTCAAGTTTCTACTTCACTCTGGAAATCAGCATAACAATTCTTTTTAAATGAAGATTTAAAAAAAAACAAAACCAAAACCAAAAACACACAGAAAAAAACCCAAACCAAGTATGTATTCTAAATGGCTGAGCCAATATGATCTTACAGATATGGTGACATCCAACACTATGGATTTGTACACAAACTACTATCCCAATGTGAAAAAGTTTTCCTACCTACATGACAGTAGTAGGAAGAACTTATGGAGGAATGTCATGCACTACAGTTTTGTTTAACCTTTAAGCAGTAAAAGCTTCGCCCTTCAGGTTAGAAAAAAACGGACTAAGAAACTTAGTGAAGAAAATTAGTTTGTTGTTTCTCATTTTCAAGCTGTATTTTGACATTTAAGGATGAAAAAAGACATTGCTGCTTCTGACTTTTCCTTAGTGTCAATGAAAAGCAGTGCCCAAGGCATCACATCAGCAGCGAATCCTTCTCTATGGCAGTGACACAGAGAGGTCAGTTCTGATTTCTACCTGCTCTGTCCTAAAGCTATGCCTTTTTCTAGTATGACATACAAGTAAAGTGGTAATTTCTGCTTTTACTATTGATGAATAATCCAATCTGGTTGTGGGAGCACTCCAGTTTAAAGAAAACATAATTAAAATATTTACAGCTACACTCCACCTATTTAAGGCTGGAATTTGGATGACTTCACCAGTCCAGAGATGTACTATAGTCAGGTCCGGAACTGAAGCAATGGTTTCTTTTATTTGTAAAACTGAGCTTCACCCAAGAATATGCTAACTCAGATTAGAATAAAACACCCTCAGTTTAGTACTACAATGAAAAAAAGTTTCATACTTTTTGATGACACAATGAACGAATAGATCTTTTTCTTTCTTTCTTACAATTTTATACAAATATAAGTCTACTTTGGGAAATTAGGGACTACATTAATAAAATCTGTTTCTCATATCCTTTCTGACTGGCAGCAACCATTTTTAGAACTGAGTGTGTCTCAATCTGCTGTTCTTCAAGGAATTTTCTAGATTCTCTTTGGATTTAAAATAACTTCAGAGGAAATCAGAATAAATTATACTTCTTTTATAAATTTTCTTCATCTTTGAATACTGTCAACAGTGCAATTTGAATTAATCTATCCTAATTTAAAGCCTGGTTCTGATGTCATTTTCCACAGTTTCATATTCCAGAAGCAGCTACAGTAAAACCAACAGGAATATATTAAGGTTTTTGCTTTATTTGGTTTATATAAAGCATACTTTGACCCTTAAATATTTACTAGTTTCAGCAGATAAGACAATTGCAACATGTTTGTAAGGTGAACTAACATGACACTGTGTGTGGGTTTTGTGGTGAGTTTTTTGGGGTTTTTTGGCAGTTGTTTTTTGTTTGGCTTTTATATTTGAGTTGGCTTAATTAGGAAGTTGATATCACTACTTCAGAAACATGCTCCACTTGAAATACCTTCTCTCAGAGATGAATTTTATAGCTACACAACACATTTTTCTCTCCCTCTAGAAATGAGTTAGCATCCTATATATACGTGAAAAATTACCCTTCTTAACAGAACCTGCTAACAGTGACATTCGTATTTTCCCAAAAGCACAAAAGCCATGCCACTGCACTGAGTAGAGCACAAATGTTACTTTTAAACGAAGTCCTGCTAAAAATAAATCAGACATTGATTTATAAAGCCTTGTAATAACAGTGTAGAACAATGAGACATTTTTGATGGCAATATATGCAGAACAGAGGTTGAACTGCACATACCCTATTGCTAGAAGCAAATATCACAAGCTGCTCATGACAGATTTTTAATTAACATATATTACCTCCTCCAAATAGAGAGGATGGTGTAAAACTAAACACCTTCTCTGTCTTAGAGGGAGTAATGTCAAAATTCTTCAGCTGAGGATCTGTCCCCCAGACCTGCATGCTCCTGCACTCTGGGTTTAATAAAAGCATTTTGTGCCTTAGCAAGTCAATCTAATCACACAGTCTGCATAATTTGGCTCCACAGAGGCCTGGTTTCCTTAATACACAATGGGTATACATAAATGGTTCCATGTATATACCAAGGAACAGTAATAATATGGGGCCATACATGCACCCAAGATGAACAGACTATCAATGGAATACAGAGCCTTATATCCTACAATGTGTTTATTTCACTGGAAGAAAGTCAATACCCAATGGCTAAGAACTAGGGTTTCTATCTGGACAGAGAAGCACACATAACGCAGCACAGGCTCACACCTGGGCAACCATTCACCCATTTTCTTATGCACACCCCTGTCCCTTTAAGACTGCACACTCCCCAGGAAGAACGTTTACCAGCTCTGTAAAACCAGCATCTCACACGCTAAATCCTCAAAGTCCCTGCATGAAGCAATTAATCTACACTAAACCCTGAAGACCAACCTACAGCGGGTCTTATCATCACATGCCTTATCATTTCTGTGCCCTGCAAGTATGGTCAATGATCATTTAGAGGCACAAGGTGGAAGCTTCTCCTTCTCCATCATCAGAATTCCTTGAACTGACACAGTTCTATGTCTGACACAGAAACTGTCTCAGAAGGTTGTTGCCAGCCTGCCAGGATAAGCAGAGTTGTTTTTCTGAAGCCCTTCTACCAGGCAGATCAGAAGGTAAAGGAAGCAAAGTAAAAAGGCCTTCTGGAAGTGATCAAACTTCCAAAGTTTCAGAGAATTTGCGGTCTTTAATACATGGTTTCTGTTTCAGGTAAAGTTTGAGAGTGTTTGCAACACAAAGATTTTGTATTAAGCTTTGCAGTTCCATCATGCTGTCCTATTGCTCCCTGTAACCCCCACTTTAGTAGTGTAAGTGTGGCACATACCGTAGAGGCACTGCAGACTGTAAAATATGACCAGCTCCAGACTACAGTTTTGCCAGAATAAAGTGTAATGGGTGTTTGCTGATATCAAAATGTGTGGAAAACTTCTCATGGCCATAAATACTTAACGAAAGGAGTGGATTCATTTAACAAAGCATCGGGGCTGTGCTATACTTAGTGCAGCTTCATCTATTCATTAGGATTCTACCAACACAAGTATTGTTTCATTTGTGTAACATTCAGCTTCTGTCATTTGCTACCATAGATGAAAGTAATCCTGTGAGAATCAGCCCTCCTATACCCCAGGCAGATTAACTAACATATTTGTCTTTCTTTCCTGTTTAATAGGGTGTGTATGTGTGGCCGTGGGTATTTGTGTGTTAAAAGTAGACAACTAAAACACTTAGCTCCCTAGTAAGCAGCAGAAATCAGTGTAATGTGCCCTGCAAGCCTGTAATGTTAGCATGTCTAACGAGATGGGCACAACCTGGAACTCTAATGACACACTATAAAATTGATCTGGAGACAGATACATAAAAATCCATGGTTATGCTACCTTTTTTTTCTTCTACACTCACCATGCTTAACGCTATGTTGTGAAGCAACCTGTGAATACATGAACTGGACTTGAACAGAAGATGTGCTCCAGATGGGCACATAAAGTGCTCTGATTGATAGTGAGCAGGCCATGGAACAAATTGGAACTAAGTCTAAGTTACGCCCCAGATACACACATAATGTAGATTTTGAGTCCTCAGGAACAACTGTTTCACTCTACAAATCTAATCCTACTTTTTCCTTTCTATTTTATTTCCTTTCTATTTGCCAACAACTTAGATCTGTCCAGGTTCCCCAAAAATACACTCCAACAAAGACCACAAAAAGGCCCTTGCCAACAGCAGTCCTTCAAAGAGTGTCAAACTACATGCCTGGTGAAAGCAAAGACCAAACTATATCTAGTCTGATGTTAAAATCTTAAGTTGTATATTATTTAGGTGTGAAGACATTACTCAACACACAACGCCATTCATACCAAATAAATGTCATTGACAAATAATACTTATCCAACTGAAAAGCATGGCATTATTGTTGGGAATAAAACACCAACAGCCTGGCTAGGAAGTTGGACTGCCTAAGAGACTGGCAAAACTCCTCTATTCTCACTAATTTCCAGCTACACTAATAACATTATGCTTGTAACTTCTGGCTCCATCCTTATTTAATATGTTTACTCTACTCTTTCTGACACTTTTAGTGCCAGCTGGTACCTACCTTCTCCAGCTTTCTCTATACCATCGCTGATGACTAAAAATAGATGACACCCATTAAACAAGTTCATCTCCTGGTCTCAGTGATACACATTCATCAAGGGGTAAGAGAAAGGAAACTTCTAAGAAGTCAGAGCTCATCTCTTACACTGCCACCATAAGCACTTCTCATCACTGCAGGATGACAGGACATGATCACAACGGTGCTGGGTCACATTACATCAGTTTCATCTATATTCGTCTACAAAGCCAACCTGCACAGAGAGAGGCTTGGACTAAACTAAAAGCAGTTCTTGCCCCAGCACCTGAAATAGCAACAATGTTCTGGACACATCTGCATAGCACATTTTAGCATTTACAATATGTGATTACAGATTTGCACAAAAAGTAGCTGAGCAACTGGAGAGCAGTCCTCAAGATCTAAGACATCTGCCTGCAACTTCCTGAGGTTACTATAAAGAGGAACCAAGATCCTTGAGAGCAATTATTATTCCTGCTGCAGCAATGTAAACACCCTGAGACATGCAGCTCTCCTCTGTCCCTGAATATCTGCACAGAAAAACTAGTAATCCTACCAACAGTAAATAATTACCACACTTCCATAGGCCAGGACTCCGCTGAATTCTTGTTGTCAATACTTGTCCTTAATGAAGTAGTTTAGACAGGCAAGACCTTTCTAAACTAATTTAAAGGTGTGAAAACTTGTAAATGGCCTCTTAGAAGACTTCCTATGACTTTCTGTTTTTTACTTTATTTTAAAAATTTCACAAATAGCTAAAATAAAGGAAAAGGGAGGAAAAATAAAAAAACTTTTCTTCCTGTAACTGTGCTTATGCCTTTCCTCTTTTCCTAGCATTACACTCTTGCAACTCTCCATTCTGGCTTTCTCTAATTTAGGCCCTAAACTTGCGACAAGCTCTCCCTGGAGTCCTGTGGAAGACTGTGTGGTTGTACACACATGAAACGGGTCGTGCAACAGGACCTCGTGGTGAGACAGTGACTCGTTTTGTGTGTGCACCATGCCCAGCGCAACCAGGTCCTGACACCACACGGCTCCTTGGCACGGGAGCTGTACAAAGAATAGACTGAACAGAACTCCACAGGGTGAGGGTGAAGCGATGCTGTTGTACGGGCAGTGGCGGCAACCACAGAGATAACACCAAGGACGGGGAGGAGAGAGAACCGGGATTACCTGCTGTGCCTGCTGCAGCAGCTCCATTCGCTCGTGCAAGATCTGGCTGTCAAACTCACGGCTCTGCCTCAGGATCTGCCGCCGCACCTTCTCCACTGCAGCTCGCAAATCCTCCCGCTGGGCTTCCGTCAGCGACTCGCTCGCCCGCCTTCCTGAATCCTGCTGCAGGGCATTATACAGCGTGGCCTCCAGCTCCTGGATTTTCTAATGCAACCCAAATCACACACAGACAGGCTGACGTTTGAATCCAGCAAGCAAACGACCCACCAACAGCTACCAGCAGCTAGAGGAGAAGGCTAGCAAGCGAAGCCTCGGGCAGGAGGGAAGGACGGACACAGACAGGTGGACGGAAAGCGGCAGTCGTGAGCAGTGAGGAGCATTCCACACAGAGTGCACGCAGCCTCCTGGCACTGATTTACACCCAAGCCATGGTTCCAGTTCTAGTAAGTGACTGATTCTTCTGCTTAAGAAAGATTCAGATGATAGGTCTGCACTCAATACTTGATAAAACTCCAAATCTTGATGCTGAACATTACAAATTTAATGCAAACTAACAGATTTCCTTCAACTGCACCTGAATTGTTAAGCCATCCTACAAAATAAAAAGACCACAGGAAAAACGGTGAACAGAAGTCTTACTCTCTCTCTCTCTGACCCTACATTCTGACATCCATGGCCCCAAGTCCATGTCACTGGCTTGGTTCCAAGTTTCCACAAGCCGTGGAGAGAGGAACACTTGTATACTTGCATCCACCAATCCCTCATCCATCTCTTGCTGTTTGCCAGATTCCTAACACGATTCTCATGCACTGACCAAATCTGCAGTACTTTGCAAGGCAGAGAACACAGAAGAACTTCGCATTCGCATGGAGAACTGTATTCCCAAGAGGAAAGAAAGGAATCATGGCAGTGCTTCCCTAGTTACTGGGGTTAGTATGATCGTATTAAAAGCCATCATCCAGACTGACAATATTTGGATCACAACCATCTGATCACATCTCTTTAGCCCTCATAACACCTTTGTGAGGTAGGTAATTCCATCCATATTAGTGATGCATAAACAGCTGCACAGAGAGGTTAAATGGCTTGCCCAAGGTCACAGTGCTAGAAATAGAGCCTGCTTGCTTTTATCTCTGTTATCTGCTCTGAGCACTAGACCTTGCTTCTTTTCTGAAAACATTTTCCCCATAAGAAATATTTACAATGTATAAATAATGCTTCAGGCCATAATATTTTGCTTTCCTGATGTCTCACTATTAACAAAGTTGGGTGTGCAGTTTTATCAGTTCCTAGATAATTCCTAATTGTTGCTTAGCCTGAGAAAAGGAAAGGTTGCAGCTTCCCTTTTGAAAACTGGGAAGGGTAAGGTTGGATAGGAATGCATAGGAAGGAATTGCATAGGAAGAACAGGCATTCCTGATTTAGGATAGGTTAGCAGCAGTAATACTTACAAATGCTTCAGGAAAGAAATACTGGAAAAGTTCTAAAGTAATTGCTGGTGTATTCTACTAGTCATGGTTTTGTGCATATATAAATGAGCTCTTCCCATTCCAGAAGTACTAACAAGATGTTTGCATATCATAGAATAAAAAACGCAATACGAAAACGTTACACTTGTAAGTACTATAACCCATTTCCTAGGTTTTCATTCAAGTAATAGTTGATTTCTAGTCTGGCATAAAAGAAGATATAAAGTAAAAAAGAACCCTATTTATACTTAAAAGAAAAAAAAAAAAACAACAACCTGTATTTTATCAAATCTGTTCAAACAAAAATTTAATGACTGTTCTTTTCCTACCATGTAAGCCTGGTCCAGAGCTTGCTTCCTGTAGTCGAGTTCTTCCTCTAAATAACCCTTCTGTTTACTGAACAGGTCCTGAGCAATAATAAAAACAAGGGAGTGTTTGTTCTTTATTCTAATTCATGAAGAATCATAAATGCTATCATTTTTACACAAGCTTTCCATTTGAAAGCAAAAGAAAACCTATATCAAATGACCACATTCATCCTAAGGAGATTTAGAGTATCAATTTTACAATATTAGCACTTCAAATATATGTATTATATATTAACAAGTTCTACCTTAGAAAGCATTGATCTCTACACCAAACAAGTGTACAAACTTGCCTGGACCTGACAGAAGTGCACAGAACAGCAAGAGGTGAATGGGGATGTGCATGCACGTGGTCCGATAACTGGAATTTGCACAGGGCAGGACAAGGGAGGGAAAAGAGAAACACAAGTGAGGGCACTTTATGGCTTTTCTGAAAATGTCCCATGTGTACCTGTAGGGAAATCATGGGGCAAACCCTAATTTCTGTTGTCTAGTCTGTTCTTCTAGGTAATGGGTAAAGTGATGCCCAGAGAGGTTGAGTGATTAGCTGAAGAAGTTTCAAGATGCCTAGGGTTTACAGGGATTTTTTGCCTTTGTTTTTAAAAATCAAACTCATCAACTTTCACAGCTGGGTTTTCAGTAAAACTCAGTATCCAAAAGCATGAAGTTGCAAGCAATGATTGTCTGAATAGTCATGCTTTTAGCCTGTTTTGGATCATAGAATCACAGGATGTTTTGGGTTGGAAGGGACCTCAAAGATCATCTCATTCCAATCCTCCTGCCATGGGCAGGGACACTTTCTCCTAGACCAGTTGGATCCTAGTGAGTAGAATGCAAAATAGTTATTTGATTTTATTAGGTTTTTCTTTCAAGACATGTTTTCACACTCAAAAAAATTAGTAGTAGACCAGAAAGCAGGGAGGCCCTTTGATGGAATTTAATACTTCCCATCATTCTTTTTTCTATTCAACAAATTTTTGCTTTTCCTCAACATATAGAATAAATGTCAAATTAAATACATAGGCTACTACAGATGATTAATTGAAGTCGTTATTAACAGTATCAAATATTGCTGTACTGGTTAGTTTTGTTAGGTATGGGATTGCCCCAAAGTCACTTATTTGACCAAATGTTGCCTTTAGACATATATGTGGACTTCTGACAACTTTTCTGTTAGCTGCCAGTGTAACACTGACATAGAGTTTGCCTAAGCATGAACCATGATGATGAATTCTCAGTCCAAACATCTACTTTAAAACAAATCCATTCTGATCACCAAATTAATGCTTTGCAGGGGCTCAGAGTCATAAAATGACCACAGATGACCTCCAACTCGTTAAGAACAACCCAGATTTGGTGACAGTACAAACATATAAGACCAATATTAGAGGACTCAGAGAAATAAGGTGCTATTTGTTCTCTGTATAAGAAGCATAATATTTACTATTACTTTATTTTGTAAACTTGAAGTCCTTTTAATTACCTGTTAAAAAATATTGAAGGTAAAGCCAAAGTCTAATTCAGGCCTTGATCTTGGAGTTGGAATTTGGTTACTCACAGGGGGGCATCTATTGCTATGATACCCATTTTAGAATATGATGCTTCAGCTACTGGTCCAGAAGGGCAGAGGTCTCCAACAAGTCCCATAGGACATATTCCTCAGCCCCTTGCCCAGAACTCTGAACAATGTACTATGGCATTAGACACCATGCTTATGCAACTGAACCCCACCTTGACTATGCAGGTGGCATCATTTTCTGATGTGGATGGATTACAGCAACAGAGCAACAGCTGGTGGCTGTTGTACAAGATGCAATACCACCATGTTCTGTTCAATGCATAGCAAAGGACAGGCTGACAGGTGTCTGACACCAGAGAACTAGGCTGACTTGCCTGAGACTATAGAGAGGGTCAGATCGGCTCAGCTGAGTTCACCATCAGATCCCAGAAAAGCAGTGCAGCTGCCCTGATCATGTTACTGCTCCCAAAGGTATAGTAAAAGCTGCCCATAAAAAGCAAGAGGGAAGAAAACAAGAATAGGGCCTCAAACCCTTGACATGGGTTTCAAGAATGACTAAAGCAGTGCTCAGTCCTTCTGAAAGAGTCATTCTAGAATATTATTTCTCAACTCATTTCATGATTGATTCAATCATCAGTGATGCAGATTCTCAGATTGCTCTGCTAAACAAATAGATGCAAGGGCTATCCATAGTAAGACTTGAAAATATCACAGATAGTAAGTGGGAAGATAATAAAACAAGTTATAAAGAAATTATTTTTTTTCCAAATCTTTTTACAAACGAATTTAGTATTTGTGGGGACTTTTTCTTCCCAAAACTTTTGCACTTGTCCATAAAAACAGTTAAAAAAAAATACCAAATTTGGGAAGGATTGTACCTCTGTTACAGTACAATCAGTATGACAGGCTACACTTAACAGAGAACAGTCTGAGCACTTCTGGTTTTTTGCTTGTGGCTCAAACACAATTCTTCAGTGGCCCTGGGCAAATCACTTAACCCCTCTGTCTCATTGTCCCATTCTTTAGGATGAATGTAATGCTGATTATTTATCTACCTGCAAAAGGTGTGGTGAGGATTAATCAGTGTTTGGAAAACCATTTGAACATGTGAAAGCACAGCATGCATGGTAAACCAATAAAAAAAAAAAAAAAAAGACTGCTAATTCTAAAACTCTTTGTTTAACATATGGAAAAATAAAGTCAGTTTGTTCTGCAAGACAGAACTGCTTTAGAGAAAACATTCTGTCTTTAGGCATGAAGACCATGGGACAAGAAAGGTCGTCTGGAGTAAGAGGTCTTGACAGATTGTCCAGATGCTGAGTACCAGAGAGCAAAGAAATACCCTTGACAATTCCACTAGCGTGACCTCAAGATTAAAAAGACAATGCTGTTGCCAGACAAATTAATACACAGAGAAAGCACACACAGTAGTCATGCCTTTGTGTACTTATTTATATTTATTTTGCTACTTTTGTTCTATATAGATTTGACAGTACCCTCTCACCCCAAAGAATACGAGCAATAGATTGTTCTAGAAACCTCTTGCCTATTTTACCACGAAGCAGAGAAAGGCAGCAAATCAACCTGGGATAAAGTTTACACACATCCCCTCGAGATGAGTTTTAGCTAAATGAATTATACTTTTAGCTATTGTTCTTTACCTTTTCATTCTCCAGGTCTAACATCTTCTGTGTCAGTGCAGCTTCTGTCCCCTCAATCTGTTTCAACCACTACAGGAACACAACAGCATGAAGAGGAAAAAGAAGAAAATGAAAAAAAAAGGAGATTTTGAAAAAAATTCGTACCAAACATTTTGCAAGTTTGTTGCCAACACTTCCAGGCATATTCACTTTGAAATTCCACATGAACAAACAGGTTGTGAGAACACAGGCAAAATGGAAGACTGCAGAGACATACTAAAGACTAAGAAGTGGAGGTTGCTTTCCAACAGTAAATTAAATGTGGGGTTTTTTTTCCATTTAAAATTCAAGATACAAAACAGACTTGGGTCAAGAATGCAAAATCAACCTGATTGTTTCTCGCTTGATATACTCAATTCTTGTTGGCCTAATTTGTGAAACCATCATCTGATTTCAGGCCTCCAATACTGCATTTTTCCAGAAGGTAATTTAAACAAAAGACAAGGTGGAAAACCCAATCTTTGATTTTGCACAGTTTGCTCCATTCTCTGTGGGAAGAAGCTCACTTCTGAAACATCAGTAATGTAGAGGGGAAAATGAAGCAGACAGACAGATGGAAGTTCTTGTTGTTGCTACAATGAATTCCTCACCATTCTGGTGATGAAAAAACCAACCAGAATGAAGAAGAATGACATTCTTTGCCTTCCAGAGGAAAAATCACATATTGTAATAGCTAAACGCATGGATACAAGGTTCTTGCTTAATTGCTAATCATCATCAGAATTATACTGGTATTTCACATTTAAGCTTATTGGACTGGATGGGAATGCCCAGTTCTGAATTCTGAATTGTTTCCCTCCTGGTCTACAGTATCAATTACAAAGAGCACAGTTTAGACTAAGGCTTCTTTTTGTAGCACCAACTCCCATTAAAACAAGCTGTAGTTTTGCCACTGATAATTATCACTTTCCTCAAATGCCTTGCTTATTAACATTGGACTTCCCATATTTGCTTTCTTTTTTTTTTTTTTTTGTAAGCATTGCACATCAACTTTTCTAATTTAGAGTTTTGGTGAATTCATCAGAGCTCAGACTCAAAGGAATTAATGACATATTGGATTTTTTACCCAAATATTTAGATAGGAAAATTCAAACATAAATTTACAAATAAACAAAATGTGAATTCATTACTTCATCATTTTGGGCTTTCCACTGTTTAAGAGAATGGTGAATAAAAATGGTAATTTGTTTTACCTACTTAGCAGGTTAACTTTCTACAGGAAAAAAAAAATGAACAGGAACCCTGTATTTCCCAGGGATTCTGTTTTCATTATCTTTGTTTTCTTCATTTTGAAGGGGACAAGCTGAAGATATTCCTAAGGGAAGACTGGCCACTGATGCTCAGCAAGACTGTGAGCATTCTGAACTCTTGAAATCAATAGAAACGGGCATCTCTCCCAGGTACACCCAGCCAAGTGAAGGGCTATTTGCAAAAATTACAAGTGTAATTTTTTGGAAGGTATGAATGATATGAAAATGTTGATTCTGATCTTCCCATGCCTGTAAGCCTGTCTGGAACCAAGGGGCACAGAAGAGACAATCATGTATTCAGGAGTTTCTATCTTAGCCTTTTATACTGGGATCCTTTCATTTTTGGATGTAAAGGACTAAAATCATCACCTTTTCTTTTAATGCTACAACACAGTGAAAAATATATGACTTTTAGCACTTTTCCTCATTTTTACTTTGCTTATAGCAATTACTCACTCGAATTAATGACTTTTTAATTACCTAATGTAGATTATCTACTTAAAGATATTTAGGTAAGTGGATTATCAAAATTACATCAAATATTGTAAAATGCCCAAATTCTAATTTCAGTGTTCTGATTCTGAATTTCAAAAATGCATCTAGGAAAGACTTAACAGAAACATATGCAAAGGATGGACAGAGTTTTTCAGAGAAAAATGCAAGTCTTGTTTAGATCTAAATATCACCACTATTCATTCACAGATCGTATTCCCTGAGAAGAAAAGAACTAGTCATGCAGAAATGAGTGACCTGACTGATTACTTATCTTGTACAAACTGCTTTTTCTCTATGTCCACTACTTTACAGAGGAAAGCACCACTGACTGCTCTGAGCTTTTTCAGCCATGCACAGAAATGAGCCTGAAAAGGACCATGGGCACCTCCCCAGGGACAGCATCGTGTTCCCAGAGCGCTGAGGACACTGGCACGCCTGAGAATGAAGTCTCTTGTGTTAAGTGGCTTTTTAGTACTTTATGCTAAGGGAATGTCTCCAAAACGTGTCTTTATTTTTAAATTGGGTTTGTTTTATACATCTGACTTTACCTCAAGACATCACAGTGCCAACATTCATGTAAGGATGAATACATGCTCCAATCCAGATGACCCGAACAGAAAAGCCATGCTTCCCTGACAATACCTTAGAAGGCATGGTCAATTTTTAGCAGAAAAAAGTATTTACTGAATTCTACCTTTTCACAGAGGGAAAGCACAGTCCCAGCTTGGATTATTGCAACCTGCTCTTCATTTCTCAAATTCTAAAATACAAAAAGATGCATTTTAAATTGGGTCAAAAATTCATCCTTTAACACAAGAAATAGATTCTAACTGTACTTCAAAAAATAAATCATATATAACACATAGAATTATAGACCTGACAAAAAACTATCCCAAGATGGAAAGTATTAAAAAGTTAAACCAGGAGTGCTTAGTTTCCACTCGATTTCAGTACACCACCATTCCAACACTTTTGCAACAGTTTATTATTTGATGAAAATTATGTGCTTTCTGTCAGGGATTTTGAATTTCTTTTTTCCTAGGCAGAAAAATGCCTGTTAATTGGACTATGGCCCTACAGCAAGTGAATCTCCCCTTCATGCACCTCAGAGCTAGACTTCCTGTTAAAGAAAACAATGCAAAGATCAAGTACCACGTAACTTTCAACACAATATGCAAATCTAAAATGTAAAACTAGTATTCTAAAGCCTTCAGTCTGTTAAAGCTAGATATAAACTGGCCCCAGCTCCCTCGATGTTTGTGCCACAACTGCATGACCACGATTTTATTCTGTATTTGGCACTACAGAGGAAGAAAGGGAGACACTTATCCTTGCCTTGGTCCCAGAAAATCCACTCCTGGCAGAAACAGCCTTCACAATAGTAGGTGCTACTATTACTACTTAAGAGGAACATTTCACAAACATCTTGGTCTGGCTTCCATTTCTGTTTTAAATCTCTTTTTTATTTCCTTTTATATCTGGTCTGGGTTTTATCTTTTCCCTCTGCCTACTACAGTGCCTTTTTCCGTGTCACTCAGTAAAGATCAAATCCTAGCTTGAAAAAATACACTTTTTAGTAGTATCAGCTTAACTGAAAGATTTCAAGTTTGTAAAATCCGTACCTAACCATTCATATTCTTCATACAAATATATACAGGCATATAAAAATCACCCTGTGCATTTGCTCAGATGTTATTATCTGCTGTGGCGAAAAAATATGCTTTAAATTAACCATAAAACTGAAGGTATATTCAAAATTAAATTTTTTTTACCCCATTATCTCCAAGAATATCTAGTTTCTTCATAAGTTCAGATATATTCACATCCTGAAAAAGATGTTCAACACTTATTTTTTATAACGTAGGTGAGAAACAGTTTTTATATGAGGCATTTTATGTACCCTTTATTCACTTTGCATGCAAAAAGACTACAAATGTAAGTAAGTGAAACATTAGTTTTGCACCACAATTACAAAAGTGTTATTAATACTTTCAAAGACAAAACCTCACTCTTGATTATAGCAAGAAACCTGGATGTCTGTGCATGAGGGCAGAATGTTCCTGAACCACTCACATTTATCATCCAGCTACTGTGTGTAGAGGAAAGATCAAAACTGATAAACAGGCTTGAAAGACTATTCAAAGATAAAAGGCTTAAAAAACCTTTTTTATTTTGTCTGTTTGTTTGGAGTGGAACATCCACCACAAAAACCTACAGAAGTCAAAAGGACAGAGAGCATGAACAAAATAACTGCTAAGAAGGTTTGCTGGGTGATTTGTTATTTGCTTTTTATTTTCTTTGTTAAACGAAAGTATGGAGTTTCAAATCAGCCTTACAGTGGCAGAAGGGAATGTGCACAGAGGGCTGAACGTGCTCCTCCAAACACCATCAGCTCCTAACCTTTGTGAGTAGAAAGCTGTGTTTCTCTGCCAATCAGCTCTCAGAGCCACAGAAAGAACTGAACAACCTCCCTCCTCATTAAGGCCCAGCCACTGAAATAAAAGAAAAACACCGCTCTGCCTCAAAAAATAAAAGAGAGAGAGGAATAAATTCACATGA
This sequence comes from Scytalopus superciliaris, assembly GCA_013400415.1. Classification (NCBI taxonomy): domain Eukaryota; kingdom Metazoa; phylum Chordata; class Aves; order Passeriformes; family Rhinocryptidae; genus Scytalopus; species Scytalopus superciliaris. Next base: position 344,415 of record VXBX01004633.1, on the reverse strand, counting down.
TGTCTGTATTTTGCACTGTGCCAGGGTCCATTCTTAGGCCTCAGAACTCTATTTTCTGCTTTAAAAAGTTGTTGGAAAGGATCATGGAACTCTCTAAGCTGTGTTAATCATATTCTCCTGGACTATCCCGAGTAGTATCCACAAGTTAGCGTGGATCAGGGATCACTTCCACTGACAGGCTGTTTGCAGCTATGCTATCCGAAAGCAGGCAGGCTTGAGGACACAGGGAAAGACCAGCTCACATTAGCCCAAAATGCTTAATACACATACATAAAGCAAAGCAGCCTTGTCAAATGCTGCCACCCTCACCTTCCACTCCTATTTAGCACTGCTTAGAAGAGGCCAACATTTCACAAGGCTCTTGCCTCACTGGTTTCATTGCTTCCAGCACCTAACTCGCTGCTTTGCATCCATGTTTTTGGCAACTGCATTGCGTCAGTCAGAACTATCAAGCTTTAACATTTTTTAAAGCTAAACTAGCTATGCTTGCAAACTACATAGCTACCTACACCAGAATATATTAGCTCATGATTCTATACTCAACAGACTCCAGTGAGGAAAGTTCAATAAGAAATCAAAGATTTCCTGAAGACCAGACACAGAAATGGGAGAGAATCTACAAATTAGCCCAGGAATGTGTTGTGTCCAAGTTGTTCTATCCTGAGAAATCCTCTCCCTCTCTCCCCTCTCTCCCTGAACACTTTAGTGGTGTTCCCAAATGTTACATTAGCTACTTACCACTGCACATCACTAATTCTAGAAGGGTGCACATCTTAATACACTTGTGTTTGGATCGATGTTAAAAACAAAACTATTGATTATGATCAGCATTGACAACATTGAATGGAAATGTATTTAGCTGAACAGTAATGCTAGTGAAGAACTCAGTTCACTAAGGCAACCAACTTCTTGCATCTACTGAGCCAAAAAAAAAATAATTCTAATTAATTTATTTTTATAATGAAGCATAAGGGAAGAATTAGGAACCAAATCAGATTTTGCATCATTATAGAATCTACTTTGCTACTGATGGCTAAAAATCATGAAGAACACTGAAAAAAGAGAAAAAGGTCAGCAATTTCAGTATGCCCAATATTAGATGACTGCCTCTCCTTCCAGGTAAGTGAACTGAAAGGTAGATTGAAAAGAACATCGCTGTTAAGGAGTGTCACAGTAGACAATGGGAAAAAAGTAGGAATTCTGGATCCTGGTACACTGGATCCAGACAACATGCAACTTAGAGTAAGAGATAAGCTAATGGGAGGCCTGGCATCCCATGGAGGATCTATTTGAAAGGTAATATGCTAACTGATGACTCTTGGTGTGGTTTGGGAGATGAGATTCAACCAATTCAACCATTCAATTGTAAGTAAGAATGAGGTATTAACTTTTTTTTTTTAAAGACTACTCAGCTTCCTAAAAATATGCAGCCTACAATTTCAGTTTATTTCCTCTCGAGTTCGTACTGTGCTCATTAAGGTACTGAATAGCAACAAGCCTCTTATAAGAGGACTTGTAAACACAATTAAATATATTAGTATAAATCACTAGCAAGTGGCACTAAGATTACGCTTTAGTTACTTGCAGAAAAGTTACTCTGGTCTGTTGTGCAACATTATTGACAACACAAATCTGAATTTAATCTTAGCTGAACCAGCATGCAAATTAAGTGTCACAGCTAGCCTGTTCCTGGGGGAATAGAAGTGAAAAGAGTAATTCTTGCTTCCTCGTGGCAGAAGTTAATCAAGAGAGATCCCAATGTTTATCTCGTGCTTGATTTAAAATTACAAGAGTTTCACCTCTCTGAGTGAGTTTTGGATCAGAAACCTCATGCTTCAAGTCCCTGGCCTAGACAACTAACTTCAGCATATTTATTCAACAAACAAAATGCTTCACTAAACTGAGTGTAAAATAATAGCTGAGCATCATATTCCTGAACTTAAATGAAAACATTCAATATCAAGAACAATGTACTGTAATAAGCCTGACAATGAATCACATCAACATTCAGATTCTTCCCTACACCAAATGCAAATTTTCATTGAGGAACTCCTGACAGATTACCAGAACATATTCTTATTAAACCCTTTCCCCAGTTAAAAACTTCCGTTCTTACTAAACTTTCTTTTTTATATATTTTCTTCCCTGGCAAATGCCAATTTGTTTGGATATTAGGTTGGTCATTCCAAAAAGGCTCCTAGCCATCCAACTGTTTGTAATGCTCTGCATATACCTTTATTCCTTCCTGATGACAGAACAGTTGAAGTGCACTTCCATTGTTTTCAGGGAAGGTGGTTATATGGAGATTAAATGCTGGCGACCTTCGCTCTCTCTCCTGAGGAAAGATTTGTTTAAAAACAACACGTGTGATTATATGTAAATATTTATTCCCCACCTTTACAAAACATACATTAAAAAGGCAGATTCCTGTTCACATTCCAAATACATGGTATTTCCTCTTACTTTTACCATATTTGAAGAAACTTGGCTTTAGCTAAACACAAAAATGGTGTTAGTTGCCAACTGATTCCATGCATACAGTTTCTGCCAAGTTACCCTACACTCCTCAGCTGCAGGAACCCTTGAAAGAGTGGCCCTAATTCACTGGAGTCCTAAAATGCTCCACAGGTTTTTATGTTGATTATAACCTTATTTAATTGTCACTTTCTTTCATGGAACAAAAAAAATCAATTTAGGAAGAAGAAACTGCAGGAAAAAAATTTAAAGTCCATCACAAAACAGCATTATGATTGAAGATTTTCTCAGTAAAACTAACACTGGGTATCAGCAGCTACCTGTTTATTCTACATTCCTATTAGAGCATTTAAAATCTCCATTCATATTTACTGCACAGCCCAGGACGTCAGAATATGTTGAAAGGCAGCACTATTCTAGTTATGATCTTCTTTATGTCAGAACTAAAAATCATAAATTTCCATTTATCTAAAACTATAGTATTTCTAAAGCTTCTCCAGTCCATTTACTTGACTTTTATGCATTTCTTCGAAATACCAACCTATTATTTCTTCAAAGTCAGAAAAAGAGTAAAATAAATAAGCAATTTTACTCAAATTAAATTTTGATGTGCTTGTGAAAATGACTGGATTGAAGGGTCTGGGCAACCAAGGCACTCGGTCTTACTCTGAATTCACTCTGGCCATGGGAACATAAGCAAGGAAAACCAAATTTCATCTCCGTATTACAAGAGGAGGCTTTGGCAACAACAGCTTCATTTTCTGAGAGAGAGTGCTACTGCAAATGTTTTAGTTCCTATGACCATCCATGTGTTGCTCCATTTTCTAAGTCACAAAATGAGGTGCTTTAATTGATATGGCAAGCAGGCTGCATCCATTCACTTAAGCAAGTTACAAAGCATGGCAAATCTTGTTCATTAACTAGGTTAAACCTAATTTGAGACTACAATGTAGAGAACAGAATCTCCATAGTCTATGCATTTTTCCCCCTCACAGGCGTTAGTTTAAATAACATTTACATTAACATTCTAATTCTGAAATGAGCTTAAATGACTTAGCTGTCGTAACCCAAAAGCAGAAGCTTAATTCTTGTCCAAATTCAGTTATCATTTTACATATTGTTAAAAATTAATCAGTTTCAATTGCATTAAGCTCACCTAAACTTGCTTCCATTAAATGATAAACAAATGATTGTGTTTTCTACTTTAGCCTAATTTTCATCTGAAATAATTTAATTGCTCTAAAAAATATTGTCCTGATTGCCAGAAGCACTGATGCTTTTCCTGAAGCATTGCACTGTCAATCACATTTGTGTCTACATGCTTGCCTACTAGGGGAAAAAAATCTTTTCTTGTCATTGCATTGTTACCCTGTGAAACAAGTTTTTAAAGCTTTGGCACATGACAAAATTCAACATGTCACACTGAGCTTTTTTTGATGTGATTCTTCCATGTGAAGAATACAATACTGAAGGATGTACTGAAGAACATTTGTTCTTTTCCTAAGAAATTTTTTTCAGATTGTTTTACTTCTAAGAACACTTACACTTTAGGAAGCAGTTTGTAGTGTACCTGCCAAATCAAATGGTAAATTGTTCTGTATTTTACTTTACAATTCTTTAATAAAATATAAAGATATATATTAGAAAGCATATTTATTTTTCTGAGCATCTACTTAAATTCTAATAACCTAAATTCATAATTTTGAATATAATGGGCTATGATATCAAAACATGTGGTTGAAAAGGGATGAAAAAAAGATTAAGAAATGTCAAAGACAAAAGGAACATCCACATAACAGGAAGACACGACATTTTCATCCTTATCAGGGAAGTTACACATGCCAAGATTTTTGGTGAAGCGTGCTGGGTGATAAAAATGATGGAGGAGTGACAATGACAGGTTTCTCGGAGAGTTTATTCTAAGCGGTGCAAGGAATGCTGATGGTCTTTGAAACCGAGCAATGTGTCGTCAGGCAATACAACCGTGTGACAACTGTGCAGCGCACACAACTAGTTTGGTGTTACTAAATCCGACGTGAGCCCAATTTATGGGGCGATGAGAACCACTGCTTCCTGTTGCAATCACAGCCTGAGTGTTCAAATTGTTATTAACAAATAGTTTTGATTAGTTCATTTATCAAAGTAGAGAATTTGTTTGCTATAGGCAACATATTAGCTTCACTTGCAGAAGGTGTACTTTTGCTTCAATACTTTGATTTTGTCAGAAGGGTATTTTTTTTAATTTTTCATTGACTGAGGCCAATTATTTCCAGTTCATGACCAGTTTAAACCATCAGAAAATGATTTCAGGTAAGAGGAATTCTTTCAAAGCTGCTACCAAAATGCATTCTTTTAAAGATAAATATATTTCATATGAATGTCGTCAATCTTAAATCAGTGTAATTTAAAGTAAATAAACATTGGTGTGATGGATGTGTCAGATCTTTAGTCAGATCACCGCATGCAAGATGTGAGAAGGTTTGTTAATTTAATCAATGCCAAACAAGGCTGTAGTATACATATCAAGTGATTTGACATGCAGGAAAGGAACAGTTATGGAAATGAAAACAAATAAAAAAGGCAAAATATTGCAAAACAAAATATTTTATTAGATGAAAACCAAACTATATGCAATTTATATTAGCTATATATTACATCTTTATAAACATTAGTGAGCATTCTCTCCAAAACACATTAAGGCAGTGGCATCAATTTCATTATCCCAAGATACAACATTTAAAAAATAGATACCTAAGTGACTTCCCTTAAACATGCACCAGACATCAGTAATCTTTACAGGAATTTCAGCTTGGGTTCAAACATAATTTCTGCTCCATTTGAGAGTTTGCAACAGAGAGAATCTCTTACTTCAAGCTCTAGCACTCTGAATTCTAACAGCTCATTCTGGTCTTTTGCATCTTGCATCTCATTCTTCAGCTGATGCTCTTCTTGTTCCATTCTGTAAATCTATGAGACAAACACAATGTGGTAAAACCCTGTAAGCACTAGAAAAGATACTGCACAGAATTTAGACAAAACTTAATTCCTTCAGTTTCTCATTACATGTTAGGCTGAGTCTTGCAGATAAAAAAGGAACACCACATCAGAAAGTATTTTTGAGAACTGTCAGCAGAACATTGTCAATGTTCTCTTAGAATAGTAATCTGGAAGTAGCATGACAAGCGATATGAAAATTATATCTGAATAAGTTAGGCAATACAAGCTTTCTTTTAAAATCAAACAACTGAATCTGAATTACATTAACATTTGGGTAGGTTGCCCTCATTGTCTTTGCCTAACGAGACATCTATTCTTTACAGTATATCAAATGCAATAATGAAGGGCGTTTAATGCCCACTTTTTAATTTTCCAGAACTGTGCTTTGGGGCACTTGCAATGACAAAACAGAAATTCAAAACTGACTATTAATTATGCTAACTAATAGCTTTGGTCTACTGTCTAGTTTATATGGGTGATCTTTGTAAGAAACTAAATGGAAGTGTAACATCTGGCATAACGTACTGTAACATTTATAATGCCCATGTAAGTGTCTGAATAAATTAAATCTGACTCTAGCTACTTTTAGACATGATTTTTCCTTTGGTTATCTGTTGTATTAATATTAAGCTACCAATTAACAAAATTAATTCTTGGACTTCCTGAGTACTAGCTAACTTTCCCACCAGTATCAATGAAGAATAATGCAGATGCTTAGCTCTGAGTACCCCAGACAGTAAATACAAGGAGTCTTAAATCAATCAATACTACTAAATGCGTAGAAAAACTGTAAAAAAAGGAAGGTTGAAGGGAGCAGGAGATTTTTTTGTAGTGATCAGGACAGTAATAATCGTTGTGTAACTGTGTGTTTTGTTGGACACTAGAACATCAGCCAGCTTGGGATCTACTGTTGGCTACATGCATAATTCCAGAAGAGCAGCTTCAGTTCCTGAAGCATATAAAGGTATATTGCTACTTTAATCAGGAACTTGTATTTAAATTTCTCTTTCCGGTGAGAAATAAAGTAAGCAATTTCATGTTGATGCTTAGTACATTCAATGTCTTCTATGATAAAGGGTAGCAATGGTGAAAATATTCCTACATACCTTCTCTAGCAACTCCTGATTTGTTCTAATTAACAGCTGCTTTTCTTCTACCCATTTTGAATCCTATGAGGAAGAAGAGGATTAAATATATATTTTCTTTTTGTTAAAAAAGACAAATGAATGACCACAATAATTAGAAGATTTCAGACATCATTACACATTCAAATATAAAATGGTCACACATTGAAAAATAAAGCTATCATAAATATTTCAAGGATAGATAGTATTTCATAATATGGAAAAAATAAAAGTTCCTTTCGTTTCCTTTTGCAGAGCGTCTTTTTTCATAGTATGTTCCAGCTAAGCATATACTTTAAAATCTTTACATGTAGCAATTGTGGGTGACCACAGTTATATTATATTTTATGTCATTTTAAAAACATTTATTTACTCTATTGAACTCTAAACTATTTCTTTCCATTGCAGAGGTTTGGGAACTTTCTTGCAAAGTCATCGCATTTTGAGTGGTGCAATGCAAATCCCAAAGGAGAAAAGAAAGAAAAACATTTAGTTATCCCAAATTAATGAAAATAAGCTTCAGCAATATACAGTTAATTACCCTCTGCTAAAAATGTGAGAATCTGGCTAGTACACAGTGTTTCTGACAAGAAATTCAAAGCTGTGGAGGAAGGGAAGTGAGATAAGATATTCTACACTCCATTTGAAAACTGTATTTCTAATTGATCACTTGTTCCAAAGCTGATCTTTCCTTTTAGGTTTTCCCATGGCTTCAAAAGGCCTTAGGAAATACCCCTGTAAGGACCCGAGCTATGAAACCTCATTGCCAGCCATAGCTGGACATTCAGATTTAATGGATTAAACAGCCAGACTAGCTCTGTTCTGCCTGTAGAGAAAACTATTTACATAACCTTGCTCATGCTTCTCTAAGAAGTTTAATAAAACAATATCCAACATTTAATATGCCATACTGTCTCTAGATGGAATTATTTTCTAGGTTCAAGTGACAATTTATTTAAAATCCAAATGCATTCACTAAAGTACTAAGGATGACACTCTTTGTCAGCAAGGTATTTGCACATTTATGTTGCACAAGAAATCAATGAAATCTGGAAAGCCCAGCCCATGAAAGAGCCTTGAAATATCAACCAAACAATCTGAAACATTATGATACGGTATTTACTCCAATTAGTGGCCTTTTTTAATATTAGTTTTTCTACCTACTGTCTGCTACAGTTCCATATTCTATCATTTCTTCTTTTCCCACTCATAAGCAAGAATGATCAAGCATATTTTAACTTCCATAGGCTAAACAAGCTCTTCAGGGTTGCGATGCTGCAAGAATAACAACTAAAATGGGTACTAAAAAGGCAATACATTTGTCAAAAATTTGTGAAGCCAATGAAAGAAATGTTGAGAATAAAATCTGGTATCTAGTTTAACATTTAAGCAGCATTTTACTGAGATCAAGGGATGAACAAAGAGTTGCACACAGACTTAGGGTGGATATCCCAAAGCATGGATATGGTAAAGGGCAGGTTCAACACCTGCATCAGACCTGCAGGTTCAACTACTCCAGTTCACACGAGCAGAAAAAACAAATTAATTTGCCCTCTTGATAATTAACTTTTGTGCCTTTCTTAATGAAGTCCAACCTGACTTTTTGAAAAAACTTGAACTCCAGGGGAATTGTATTTACACAGCAGATCACAGAGAGCTGAGCATTCATCCATCTGGCACATTACATACTCCAATAGTTTTAGATTTATTATTTACCATTATTAATATTTTATAAGCATTTTTTCACTTAATATAAATTTTTCCTATGCATGCACCGCCATGTACCTTGCAGAAATGGATTGTTAGTTTTGTTTTACTTCTGGGGGAATACTGCCAGATTCAACAGAAGAGGCATTAACAAGGGTCATTGACAGCTATTTTGAAATTATACATGAATTGTTATAAACCAAGCTTCATGTAATTTTTTAACAATAAGATTGTAATCTCCTGCTCTGAATTTGACTTCAGGGAAATTGTGACGGTCTTTGTTGCTTCTGTTTTCTAGAGCAGTAAAGCCAGACTAAAGTTTTCTGGGATAACACACTTGGTGCTTTTGATTCATTGTTTCCTTTACAGAAGCACTTTAGGGACTGGCTGCCCAAATGATCGCTCCACAGTTATTATTAAATCATCATCACTACCATGACCATCTAAATTACAAAGTAATCATAAAATAAAATTAAAAAAAATCACATAGTGCACAAAGAATTCAGTTTATCATCACAGCCATTTATTTTGTTGAATGCAAATACTAACAGGTCAGGAGAACCAAGCAGGTGCCAGAGCTCCCAGGAAGACACTGTGACCCCCTCTGTGGAAAGCTAATCCTCCAAGTACAAACCAGCTCACCAGACACACCACCACACTGCTCCTTGTCACATCCCTGTTCACCTTCTCAGGATTACTGAGATACAAGGTTGAAAATGTGGTTCTAAATCTCAAAGTGATAACTAAGTCCTAATTTCCAGATACACCTTTTTTGACATAACATTCTTGAAGGAAAAATCACAGAAGTAATTCCTTACACGTGTATCCGGGTTCATTCATCTTATTTACATACACAGTACTTACATTATACACTGTAATAGCCAGCTATTTTGTTAATGTTTTAGACTACACAGCACTTGGCCCACAGCACCTTTCTCATCAACACACTAAAATATCAGCAGTAGATTCTTGAGAAGTCTTTGGCTTCATTTACTCTTCAATCATTTTCCAATTGATAACATAGTCTCTATTTTTAGTAATACTGTATTCACATGGAATTCACAAAGCAAATTGCAATTGGTGTGGAAGGCAGCATAAATGACTTTTGTCCTTAATTTGAATATGGTCCCTAAACACAATCTTACAGAGAATAAACCATAAAAATAGTGCTATCATTCACTTGGCATTATTTGTAGGTTGTTTTAGTTCAATGCTACAGGATCATGATTAACTGAAATGCATATCTATAGACAGCTATATCTTATTATCATAAACTACCTGCAATTTTAAAATTCTTCTTTCAAACAATAAAGCATAAAATAACATCTTCCCAATTTCTTCAATGCATTCTAGCAGTTATGCAACTGAACAATTCTCAAATGTATGCTCATAACTCTTAATCAGACTTTCTAAGACCCTAGACAACATTAAATATGCATCAGTAGTCACATCTTTGTCAAGTATTTACATATATTATATATACTGAAGCATAAGGCCTGCTTTTACTTTGTGTGATGGTTTGGGAATTTGAAAGCAGTTGAGTCCTCTGATAATTTAAACCCAGGAGAGTAACAAGTGGCTTCCAGTAACCTGACACACTCCGTGGCTCATTTCTCTAGCACATTTAGAAGTTATTTTTTTAAAAAATTTTCCATGCTATGCACCAAAAATAATCTCTAATACAAATATAGAGTATTTATTTCATGGGATTTTATAACAAATGTTAACAAAATGGAAAACAGGAGAAAGGCCTTCACCAAATGACAATGGGAACAGAATTTACAATGCATGTAGACACTGTTATTTCCATACTATGCCTTAGTGTATTGTGTGTTAGAAGATGAACCTGTAATGAAATTTTCTTAGACTGTAAAATACTTCCCTTTATTTAAGCAACCTATTGCTGCAGCCACAATTAAGCCACATTGTTCACACTGACACACCAGTAAGCAATGAAGATGGCAAGGACACCACTGCATGCAGCGGAGAAAATGATGTGGTACAGGACATTAAGAGAGCCTTTTACCTGTCCTTTCTCGATTAGAGCTTTCTCCAGGTCCTCAATTTTTGCCTGACACCTGAGAAGATCAGTTTGCAGTTGCTCACGAGTCTGGGGGGGAAATAAAATCAAAAAGTGTGGGTATGCACATGCACATCCAGGTAGACAGGCAGATTTAATTACACATAGAATCAAAGTAAAGATACTTTCTACTGCTCTGTAGGCTGTCCAGTCATCTTTTAATTTTTTTTTCATTAAAATAATTGCTTTTGTGTTTATGTTACAAAATATTTAAAGCCATCAGTTTAACAGGATTTCTTCTCCCTAGCTTAGAAAGATGTTATCATCACGTATTCAGTGACAAATCTCTTCCCAGGGGAAAAAAACATAAAAATTTAGGAGCTGACAGAGCTCTAAGAAGCTATTTATAAGCTTTAGTAATTCAAGACAACAAGGAAAAAAGGAACAAGGAAGAAAGAGAATCGTATTAAGCACTGAAAAAGGCCTTTAGGTAAATAAAATACATTGACCCAAAATAATTTAAATACCCCATAAGTAGCAGACACTGTTCAGTTCTCCTCATTCTACATAATTATTACATTAACTATTACACCACAGAAGGTATATAGGGGTTACAGCAGGTACCCCCTGAGTCCAATGATGCCCTAAAAGGAACTGGATCATACAGGCACTAACCAAAAATCGTGTAAAACAAAGCATATTTCTGGAGACCCTTAGTCACTTGAGCAACTGTGAGTACTTTTCCCACCCTACTTCAGGTACTTCTTCTCCCAAACAATTAAAAAATTCCCACAGAGATTTCCTTCTACATCTTTGGGTCCTTGTTGTTTACCGTAAGGCTCATCTAAGAATAATAGGAAATGTTCCCCCCATCAGACCATTGGACCCTACAAAACAAACCATGCACAAAGCTACTTTCTGACTCACTCAAAAGATGGATTTGCAGGGATGCAACAAAACCCACCAAACTGCCATTAAAAAGAAATAGCAACAATTCCCATGTCTACAAAAGGGACAATTTGCAAATGCCTATAAAATAAAATTTAAAAAAGCCCATGTAGGCAAAGGAAATACATAAGGGCTTCTCATAGTGTCAAATACATGACTGCCCCTGAAATCACACTTTAATAGTAAATGGAATTACACCCTCTGTCCCAATTCTATCTGGAGAAGTGATCTCCAAAGTTCTTATTGCTTTCCTTGGCTAAGTGTCTTAAAAAGAGAGTGTCAAAAGTGACTAGGCTTTTGTAAGATGCTGAGAACTCAAACAAATAAACCAGTAAAGCAGTAATTCTACTATTATAAGAACTGTATTTCACAGGAAAATAAAAAAAATAAAGAAAGAAGTTGAGAGCCACTACAAAGAACCATGAAAAAAATCCCACAGAAAAGCTGACACATTTTAAAGTAAACCCTGAATCTTCTAAATACAGGCTCTGAGGGTAAGAGACTAGCATTTTTAGCTGTAAACAATTCCAGATAATGTCAGGTAGTCTTGTGTCTTCTGTAACTTTTTTCTGGAAAGCTTTGCTTATGAACACATAGAAATTCTGTTCCCACAAGCATACTGTTTCTACACATGAAAATGTTCAGTAAGTGGATTTTAAAATGTTTGCCACAGAAAAGGATGTGGATGACACAGTGCACATATATGCCTAATAACCATCAAAATAGAATGTTGTGAATATTTTATTAATTGTTCTAAGTAGTGGAACAATTAAACTAGTGGCAGCTCTGACCAATAAATTGAGTCCTTTCCCACCAGTGGTTTTTAAACCACATTAAAATCTCTGTGTTTCTGCATTATTAGCAACACGTTGCAGTGCCACAGTACTTCAAGGCAGCAACATGCAATAATTCACTATATGTAACACCTTTATAAGTTGTAGGGGGAAGGTGGTTAGGGAGTTTTTTTTGGCTTAGAATGACAGTCTCATTGAGGTTGGATCACCTGCCCAACCCCTGTGCTCAAAGCAGTGAGGCACTCGGAAGAGTAGGTTGCTCAAGACCTTGCCCAGTGAGGTCCTGAATACCTGCAGGAAGGTATTGACCTCTCTGGGAAACCTGTTTCAGTGCTTGACTGCTCTAAGAGGAAGAAGGGTTTTTTTACATTTAAACGATGCTTCCTGTATTTGAGTATGTGCCTGTTGCATCATGGCCTTTCACTGGACTGCACTGAGAGGACACTGGTTCCACCTTCTTTACCCCCTCCCTCAGGTATTTACCCCTGAACCTTCATTTACCCAGACTGAACAATCCCAGCTCTTTCAGCTTTGTGTATCAGGTTCTCCAAGCCCTTAATCACCCCTGTGACCAGCACTCCAGACATCCCTCAGTCATGAGCAGAGAGGAAGGATCACATCTATTGTCCCTCACTGCTGCAAGGGCACGCTGCTGCTGGCTCCTCTTCAACTTGGTGTCCAACAGGAGCTCCCACTTCCTTTGGTGCAAAACTGCTTTCCAGCAACCCATCTCCAAGTCTGTGCTGGGACATGGAGTTTTCTTCCCCACAGTTTTCCTTCCCTTGGATGAATTTAATGAGATTCCTCTTTGCACATTTCTTCAGGCAGCTGAATGGCTCCTCTGAATGGCAGCACAGCCATCTCATGTATCAACCACTCCTTTCAGTTTTGTATCATCTGCAAACGTGGAGGTGAAACACCTCCAGTGCAACTTTCTCCAACTGATCACAACCCTTTAAGCTATTTCAGCCAGGATTCCGTCCACCTCACTGTCCACTTGTCTCCTGCTGCCTTTCCTGAAGACAAGAATGACATTCGCTTTCTTACAGTCCTCAGGAACCTCATACAAGCTATCCTGCAATTCATTTAAAATCCCTCATGTCACTATGCAAACTGCAGGTTCAACAGGGATATCACTCTCAGTAACGCTGTCTTACTACCAAAATCTTTAATATATTACCCACACTAGAATAAAATATAACATCTTTGCTCTGACCGCAGCAGATTAATCTAAATTGTTGCCTTAGTGATGATATCCCTCTAATCCTCAAAAAACACTCTCCTTTGCATTTCACTGACCTGTAAAGATACCTCCTGCTATTACAAGTTGTTTCAGCTTTTACAGTTATTTCAGAGTTAAAGGAATTTCAGTTAAAAAATTACCCTTGCTTCTCTCTCCGCATCCAGGGTTCCACCGACTTGTTCTTGGAGCAATGCATAAGCCCTTTGCAAAGCCTGATACTCTCTTGTTAGCTGGCAGAACCTCAGCTCAGCTTCTTCCTTAGGCGTGCTCTTAATGAAGAGGGGGGAAAAAAGTGGTTTTGTATAAATATATATAATAATGGGTTTGTCTACACAGACAGACTCACGAATATAAGAAGCAACAAAGTTGCTCAAGGTCTCAAAGTTTAGTAAAGTTTAAAATCTTGAAACAAATGGAAAGGAAAGGAAGGAAGGAAGGATGATGAGTAACTGTCTTTACCATATAATTTCAGGACACTGTACATGACTATATAAGGCAACAATGTATAGAAATGGGAAAAAACTGTCTGGGGAAAGATGAGAGGAAACAGTTTTATGCTCCACTCTCTTCAGCAACTCCAGAGGCACAGGAGCTTCGGAAGGTGCTCATTCTGTTTGTCATGCAGTCCATCCCTCCCACCCTACACTTTCTCTCTACAATGCCAGGGTAAAGCACACTAACACAGAAGTTACATTCCAAAAGCCGTGAAATGTTTTCTTAAATTTGTTTTTTTAACATGAAATATTTATAAAATCTTGATTTTCTTTGATTTTTGCGCAACTGACATTAACACTTAGAAGATGTTTCCTATACTGCTGAGGACAAGAAATGTCCTTCCCTTTAATTAATTTTTGCTCCAGGAACTTGACTTCCAAAGAAAAGAGATTACAATATTTTTAGATATAAAACCTAGGAAAAAAAGGATGCTTCTTTTGACTGAGGAGTATTAGGCACATGAGTTAAGTTCATAAGTTAGTGAACAAGAAACAAAGATGTCAAAGAGCATCTAATTCATGCTTTGTCCTCATGCCCACAATCTTCTAAAGTAGGCCAGCAGCACTGTATATCACACAGCTGAGACAAAACACGTCACTGCGTATTTACTACCTATGATCATTTAAGCCTTCATGAATTGCAAAAGCCTCTCTGAGTATTGTGAGCAAGGGAAGAAAATCCTGGTTGTATCAAAACAGTCAAATAAATTATAAGGTTGAAAGGAAAACCGTTGTCTAAGAACTATTGGCTTTTGGCAAAGCAATATGCCTATTCATTTTCTTTTGACTAATAACAAGGAGTTTGAGAAAAACAATTTTATTTCTCAGCCCAGTATCTGTCAAATCTGTCAGGCAGAATATTATCTTATTAATTCTGTTTTGAAGTGTATATGTTACTGGACTTGAAGAAAAACATAGGAATTCTCTGCCAAATCTTTCACAGTTCCCATGGAACAACAACTGAAAGTTCACATTTATACTTCAATGTCAGTTTTTTGATAGAACATAAGAACAAATCAGTACTACTCACATCTTCCAAATCTTCTTCTGGTGTTGCTGGTGTCCTGTCTGTTTTATCCGTGTTGTATGAAGTCACAGATGATGTTTCTGAATCCACAGATTCTTCATCAAATCCAAAAAATGTCTCCACAACATGCCTCTGAAAAATTATTTTTTTTTAGTCACTAGCAAAACAGTTGGGAAGTCCCAATGACCCAGTGAGCAGTAGCCAAGGTCTTCTCTGACCATTTTAGTACTTAGGAAGAAAAAAGGTTCCATTGTAAACGCTTGTTCTCTGGTTGACCAAACTACTTTTTCAACATCACTTGTGTAAGAAATTCCAAGAACTGAACTGCATGAAGCACTGGGTAATTGCCAATAGAATAATGCTTTAGCAAAACTATAAAAGCTAATCATCAAAATCACACAGGTCTTACAAGATTCACAGTAGAGGAATGCAATATCTATCCAGAAGAAAGTAAGCTGGTACAATGTACTATATAAGATGTGTAACCAAAAGGAAAAAAATATTCTGTGGACCAATGTGGAACCAATTTAATTGCTCATATTAACTGCAAAAAAGGAAGAAAGTTTAATTTATAATATCTGTTTGCAAAACCCTACTTAAAAGTATAAACTACTGCTTACCATTTACTTTTTTAATACCATCATTCTGAATTTTTTTCAAAGAGTTTGCTCAATATTAAGACTAATCAAAAAGACAAGCCTGGGGCAAACCAGCATTTCACTGCACATTTTAAAAATTTTACACAATGTTATCAATTACATGCATGCTTACAGAAAATTAGAGAAAATGAGTAGTCAATGGAAGTGATTAGTAAATGTTAATTGTGAAAACATGATATTTTATATAAAACATCAGTATTTTAAGAGATTCACTTTCCATCAATTTCCAACATATGCTCAGAAAGCAGGAAAGTTCCATGGAAATTCCACTCTTCAAAAATAAAACAAATTGCCTATACATTTAATTAGAAAAAACAGTTTTTCAAGTATTTTTCCTTCCAAAATAGCAAACATTAACTGTTATTAGAAAGTATAACATTTTACACCACACAAGTATTCTAATGATCCAACACAATCTAAGAGAAACAAGAAAAGTAAGAAAATTTTTTAAAAGAGTGTTGCTGGAAAAACGGAGTCAGGTTATGAAGTATCCCAGACAGGGAGGCTTGTGAAGGGAAGTGGCTGTAAGAAGATGAAAAAACATCTGTCTATCCATCTCTGTATTTTTTGCCACTGCTTGATGCTAAACTACAAATCTTGATGTCCCCGTTTGCTGTTTGGTTTTTTTAAAAAACATGAATCACAGGTTGTATGTGAGAAGACAACAGCTTGTTCATTAAAAAAGCCTATAGGATTAAAAAAGTTATCAATTGTCATTAATTCTGAACATCATGAATCCTACACTTCAGCAAAGCCAGCCTTGCTAAGAGGAATTCTGAGCTATCAATCTATTCAAGATACTGAAAGGTTTTATTTTATCTATAAAGCCCGATCTCACAATAAATTCCAAATATTTTCCTCACCCTGCCATCATCTAGATTTATCTAACTTTAGAGACTTTTCTAATATGTCTTCATAAGTACTGTCCTCACTTTCTCACAAAGCCCTGTAATGCTTACTACATCCTTTGGCTCAGCACAGCTCTCATCAACAGTCCCAATCCTCTGTCTTGATTTAAGTGGCACCATAAAACCAAGCTTGTAGGTGATTCGTTGTGCCTGCAGGCGTGACACCATGTGCTCCATGTACAGCCTGCAGCCCCGGCCACCACGGCCCACCAGCAGGCTATGCTTATCCATATGCATGCAGATAAATTTGAAGCAGCACAAAAGGCAGAGTGTTTCTAAACAACCTTTAGAAACAACTTTCCTTTTGCAAGCTACAGGACTACTGCTTTGTGTGTTCAGAAGAAAAGGATCATAGTTATAATGATACAATTCTGCAAAGACACATGACTCTTTTCTCAGTTGTTTAGAAAGCACTGTGATCCTTTCAACAGGCTATGTCTAAGATGTTTAAGACAAATAGTTCTGGGATAATTCAATCCTTTCCTCCAGCATTCATCAGTTTGCCTTTCTGTCCTACTTAGCAAAACAAAGGACACAGAGAATGGGTTTAAGATGTATTCTAAAAATATAAATACTTCTCCAGAAATTAATGTGTTTTCTCATACTTGAATTACAAACATTTCAGACTTCTCTTTCATAAGTACAAAGGTGCAATTAGTCCTTGGGAGATGGTCCATTCAGCACTTCTCCTGCACTGAACACTGGTTATAACCTACAACCATCTGACAGTAATACTACAAATAAATACTGGAAGTGGAGAATAGGGCTATAGAAATGGTGTTACCTTCAAATTGTAAGGAAGACAAATTTACAGTACGAGTTGAGAGCTCAACTCACTTTTCTGACTCCCAACTGCTCTGCAGATACAGTTTCATTAAGATGAAGGTGGACTTCATGAAGGTAAAGAAGATGGTGGCAGGTAAAGAAAACCCCAGAGATTTTAATGAAAACCACATCCTCACTTTGCAGTGATGCTTTACTCAAAGGTGCTGGGAGCAAACCCAGAACAAAGCTTCACACAGACTCTTATGCTGATACTTCTACATCCTGCTCTTCTGCCCACACTGGCTTGCCTGTGGATGGGGCTCAGAACCACCACATGCCTCGGAGGAGCCTAGCCAAGGACAAGCAACTCAGATGACCAGAGACCAGCTGACCCTGCTCATGCCTCCTCCTTCAAGGGTGTCTGGCCTCAAAAATGACAGTCAAACACACCTGAGCAAAGCTCAACCAAAACCCACAATAGATTATTACCTTGAAGATGTACAAAGTAAATAAGTGTCAACTCTTGACTTTAAAAAGGCTGATAGAAGGGATAGCTAAAAGATGGAAAATTCCAGTTTACTGTCATATATATGGCACAGAGAACCCAGTACCATGATGGTCAACAGCAGTTGACCAGTTTAGTTAAAACTGACCATAAGATCTACCTATGGGGATTTTGCTATACCTCTGCTATACAGCCACTTAGATAACTCAGGCTGAGTATGTGTCTGCTTTTCACCCTGCAGGCACACGCCCACACACCATTTCAAGGAGTGAAAATAAAACTGAAAAACAACACTGGGTTTGATTTTACATAAAGGTATATAGGTTTAAGATGCTTAAAGCAATGACATTACTCTGACAAAAGATATTACCTCCCTTTAAATTCATTTCACTAGTAGCAAAAGGAGGGGAAATAATTTGCATATATAAATAAATCACTTGATTATTAGATGTTAGGGAATTATGAAAGAAAATTATTATTTCCCATCACACTAAAGAAACCCCAGTGCTTAAAGGAGAGTTAAAAGTCAAAACCTGCTAAATGTTATACAGACTGCCTATAATATTTGGAGTTGAGTGACTCCCTTTTTTTTTAAGTTTTAGTGACTCTTTCCTCTTTAGAGAAGCTATACATTTATCACATTATGGAGCAGACACTTCCCATGGCATTGAAGATAAGGTATTTAACCCCTGTATATTACTTGCCCGTGTATGAAGTGTTTCATGACATAATTACAAAATAGCCACATGTATTGTTGATCTCTAGTATCTGAAGTGACTAATTACAAGAACTGATTTACAGCAAAACCGGAAGAAATTAACTGGCAAGGGAACAGCTGTAGAGAGAGAAAAAAATGGGAAAAAAAGATATCTGAGTCATACAGTTGTTGATAAACACTGTAATAAATAATAAGGCATCAACAAATACACCATCTCCAAGGGAGATTCCACACACAGCTCAAAAGCTGAATCACGATAGTTTTTGGAAAGTATATAGAAATGCACAATTCTCCCTAGACTTTTGTAACTATACACTATGTAAGTTTCATTCAGACTTTCCTTAGAAATGGGAACATTCCCAACAACTTTGAGATTCTTTTATACTGATTTGCACATTTGCTATTTCTAAATCCCAACTTCTTAACTGAGAAAATAGTCACATAAATTGCTGAAAAATTCTTATTTGAATTCTAATTTCCACTGACTACTGCCATGCATTTGATAGCAAATATTTTTCATGTGGATTTATATCAATGTTTTCACATAATTTTAAAGTAAAATTATGCATTAGGTTTTTATAACTCAAGTATTAATTCTTCTACTGAAGTATGGTGCTCAGTAAACATCAACGTTTAGAATGCTATAAATCAACAGTGACACATAGACTACATTATATGCAAATTTCAATATAGTCTTATTTCCCTGTTGCTAAAATAGTTTCATTTTACATTTAAATATCTCATTTTCAAGTACTTAATCCAACATGATGAAAATGATCCAAGACATATTTCCTTGTAATGCAATCAGATGTGTTAATCAGCAACTTCTTACCTTCATGCTTATATGTCATTTCTTGGCAGCCAGAAAAATACAGGCAAACCAAAGCACAGAGGCAGAGAAAAAAAGAAAAATATAAAACAAGAAATATGAACTCCATCACATCAGTGCGCAGCCTTCCCACTATCATCAACACAGTTTATTTGTTAAAAGTTGAAATAAAGACACAAATCCATAGAGTCCTGCAGTTTCCAAACAAGCTGGGCAAATATGTTTTACTTTCAAATGCATGACTCCATCAGTCATGGAATCACTGCAACTCCCCTCTACATGTCAAAAATAAATGAAACATAAAAAACATTCTTTCTGAAGTTTCTTTGCTATTTCACTACAAAAACTGGAGGGGAAAAAAAAATTTAAAAGCACCTTGTAAAAAAATCACGCTTTAAACAGCAAAAAATTCACCTGGTGAATCACAGACTTTTTTCTAGCAAGTCCAATTAATATTAAAAAAACAAAGCAAACCTCTACCAGTTCAGGCTGCTTCACCTCAGAGAAAACTATCCTTCAGTGCCTGCCTGTACAGAGTCACTACATTACTGCTCTAAACATCTTTCAACCACACAGGTTATAAAGCCCATCCCACTTGGCCGCTCTTTTCCCCCGGGAATCCAAGCCAGTTGCCAGCATTGCTCCATGGGCTCCAATGCTCCCTGGGAATTAAAAGAGTGCTCAGTCAAAGCTCCACTAGCAACAGTAACCTAGTGCGCCTACAGAGCTCCAGAAATAACACAGACATGTAATTACAAGAGAAAAATACAAAACAAAAAACGTAAAACTCAAATTTTCAAAGGCTTCTCAGCTGAACTGATGTTCAGGGCTGTAAAGGCTGCTCGACTGGCCTAGTAGATGTCTCAAAGATGAAGAAAGGCACACCACGGATTCTGTTCAGATAACAGGAGTCACTGCCAGGAAAATACTCATAATTAGAAAACAACCACAGGCACTGTGTGGCCAGAGCACCTCAGAAATGCAGGAAGCTGGAGTGTAAAAGTATCCATTTAGGAGTAGCTGGAACAGCAGATGAGTGCAAACCTTCACCCTGTGCAGCAAGTTCCTGGTTATTAGAACAAAAAAGGAATCTTTATACTTCCAGTCTGAGCTTCTCTGACCACTTGCATGAAACCTTATTCTCATGAGTTATTTCCTCTTTCACTTTGCCAAGGGAACTGGGATCCATCCAGAAATAGCTACAACTCTGCAGCCAAATGTGATAATTCACTGTGTAAATGCTAATTTTACATTTAACAAATGTAAAAAATGTCATAAAAGCAAAGCCAAAGATTTAGAACAGTAGTTTCTTTTTCCAAGTGTTTGATTAGGACAGATACACCCATAATTTCACTATTCTATACAGGTTAGATCATCTGCATGGTATAAAAATATTGCACAGATCATAGACAGAAACAAACTTATGCTGTTCATGTCTATATATAAAGCAATTCATGTTAGATTGCTTTTACAGTCCATGGAGAGAAACAGGCAATCTTAGGAGAAAACTCATATGGCCTATTTGGGTAGATACTTCCAACCATTTAATGTTCCCATTTCACCCAGAGTGAGATGTCTGTGCCTCACACCCATTAATGACATCTAACCAACATCTGCAATGCTCGGTTAAATGAATTCTGTCATTTTCATCTCGATTCCTCAGATAGGCTGTAAAAATGGAGAAGATAAAGATGGTACAATCCCAACAGCTCAACTGAGTAAGCAGTCCATTCTACACAGATTGTTTAAATAGAAAAGTGTTGGGAAAATGGGCTACTGATTAATTTGTTCTTTCTGATGTATCTATCATATCCTAAGTAAGAAGCACACCCCTCTTAACTTTGCTCATTCTGCACTAAACTCGGCAGAATTCCCCCAATTATAGTACTCGGAGCACACAAAGAGCACTGCCATAAATTTTATTAATGATACCATTCACATTCTCTCCAACCCTCGTGTTGTGCAACTCTTGCTTTGCTCTATAAGGAAAAGAAGATACAACAGAAGCATCAGCTTGCTCACGACAAAATAGATAAAAGGGAAGTGTGCAGAATCTACACCAGCTGAAGTTCTATTAACACAGAATATTTTTAAGACATAAATGTGTATTTACTGAAGTTTTCATCCTACAGGAATTAGCACCACCAGTTGTCAATGCCTAAAAATTAAATTAACTAGTTTTGTTTTATTAAGAGCTTTACAATTTAGCAAAAGATCTTATACATTTAACTTAAAGTCAGATAAAGGTTAATAATTAGAAAGGAGTATAAAAAGTACAATATAAGTTATGTACATATATATATATGATTTAACATCCTGGTTTTTAAACTGCTCAACATACCACCTTCCAGTTATACTACATCAAGAAAGAATGATTTACAGTTGCTGCAAATATATTTGCCAAGATCTATTGGTACTTCTGAGTTTTTCTTTTTTCCCATGTAAAAGACAGATCATTATTAGAAGCAGAATTTGAAGAAACTACCACTGAAACAGAGCATTCCAAATAAAGCATTTTTCAGAATACAGGCATGACGAGAGTGCAGAGCAATAAAAAGGCACCACCTGGAGGCCACCAGGAATAGACTGTGCAGAACACACTGACAACTGGCACCCATTATGACACATATCTTAAGCCACTATATAGATGATAATGATATCTTCACTCTTCACTTCCATTTTTCCCCATCTTACCCCATTTCCCTCCCCTCACATGCTCCAGGCTGCTAATGTTCAACTTCACAAAAAACATTACTTTAAGCATGTGTTACAATGAACATCAAAGGTACATTCCAAAGCAAAACTTTTCTGCTTCTACAATCTAAATTTTTGTCTTGTACTTTGTATTCTAGAGCAGAATAGTCAGAATCTTCGTACTATTTATATATCACATATAGAAATATGATTTCAGTAACATCCCTAGCACGAGTCAAAGTTTTCAATTGTGATTAAGTACCCTGTTGGTACAAGTAGTTTAAAGAGTGTACGTTCTTTAAAAAAGACTGAGTATTTGTCCTTTGAAATGACAGTTGTTTCGGGTCATTACATCATTTAGGCCTTAAGTCACTTAAATATTTAGGTGACAGTGGCTAAAAGTGTAATTTTATTGTTTGTTTAAAACAAACCCCAAAACAACACCACTTGTGTGCAGTAGAAAATTTGCAGCTCCTGAATTATTCTTAAAAAAAATTAAACACTCACCAGTGAAAACAAACGGCTTTTTCCCATTAAGCAGAGCTTTAAATTCAGGCAGTATTTGAAACAGGTGTTGTCCGTAACAACAGAAATGCATGAAAAACCGAAGGTTTGCTCACCTTTGGAGGCTTCAGACTTTTCCTCCTCTGTTTTTTAGACCGCAATAACCGTTCTCTTTCCTAGAAGGAAAGAGAACATTTTGGTATGGGTTTGTTTTAAAACTATACTTAGATATGTCTAACACAGAGAAATACCATTAACATTTTCTTAAGGCCTGTGGTAAAGCTAACACGATGTCTTTGTTCTTCTAAATAACGCCGTGTTGACACAACACCACCCTGTACTGCAGCTTTGTCCCTTTAGCAAACAAACCTTCAGCAATACACTTCACGCATTTGATGGGAAGTTGGCAAGAAAAGGCTTTGTTAAATACTGGGCACAGATTTCTGACAGTTCTCTTGACTCTTACCAAGAAGCTCACTATGGAAACAGAATTCACAGTCTCACTGCAGTGTTCAACCATCCTGAAGAAGCAGGTTGGTAGCCAAAAATGAGTCCAGTCTCAGTAATTATGAGTTACTGTATCAGGCATACTCTGATGTACAGGCATACATATGCAGATATAGTGTTACATGTGACTTATCCTTGTAGGGCAAAAGTCTCAAATCCAAAGGCACTCTCCGTCTGTGTCAAATTAGGCGATGTCTTTTTTCTACTGAGACTTAGGTACAATTAACTATACCATAAGACGAGGAGGTTATGACTGGAAATGCAAGATTTATGTACATCTAAATCCAAGAATACTGCCTTGAATTCCAAAGGAGAAGAGGAGGAAGAGAAGGTAAAAAATGCAAAGGAGCAAGCAAAAAAACCCCAACGACACAGGAGGCAGGTGCTCTGTCTTCTTGGTTTTTTTCCTGATTCTTTCCTTAGCTCTGCATCTTTGTTTGCAGTATCTCTATTTTTAAAAGACTGATTGCAGTTCCAAGTGCTTCTCTAGCAGTTATGGCTCACTGCATGGTAGTATTCTATTCAGAGTTATTTGCTTTACATTCAGTTCAGAAACTGGACAAATAGGAAGCTCCCAGTGGAAATCACAATAAAAGTAGTTATCAGCACATTGTTCCAGGAATGAAGTTTTGGAAAATACAAAATAACTGAGAAAAGCACAACAATTTAAATAACACCTTGAATGCATGTGATTGGTAAAACAGGAAAAGTAATGACTGCCGAGGTAGAATTGTGCGGATATTTCAAGGAGCAGAATAATACAGTATTTTAAACTAAAGTCAAAACCAGACAGTTGAATTTTATACTGTTGAAGAAAAAATGCTCTCTTCTCAGGTACCTAATTAAGGCACAGTTCCTACATTAACTGGGGTCTCTTGCCTACCAAGCAGGTGTCCAAACAGATGGACTTTCCTCTCATCTCACTTCAGTGCAGAATGAACAAACACTTCCAAAACCCCAGTCCTTCCTGTTTCTAATCTTGTTTGTAAGAAGACTGCTTAATTTACTGTCTCAATAATGCATCAAGCTATCAGAAAAATAATAATTAAAAACCACTAGCATATTTTGCAACCATCTGAGTTTACCTTGATAGCTTTCTTTTTAAGGATTAACCAGAACACCATTGTTGTGGGAGAACTCAAGTTGACATGGTTTCAACAGCATCAAAGGTATCCTACAGACGACACTGTTAATCAGTTCAGACATTATTGCCTAAGACTGATGCTCTTATTTCTGTGTATCATATTGATCTCAGCTGGAGTTAAGCTGATGATTTTCATATTAATCAGGTATGGGACATTTGGGTGATTCCTGGTAACTGTGATACTTTTATATTCTGTAGAGATGTGGTTTGGGCCAGAACAGATAAGTCAAAAGTATAACAAAGTGCAGAATTCCACTGCATTTACACTGAAGGCAAGGCCTCAATAAGTTTGTACTGCCAACCAAAGCAGTATCCTAGTTAACAATTTAACTTATTTCTGCAAGTGGAATAGTATCTGTAAATAGGAAACAAAGCAAAAATGAAATCATATTTTAAACAATTTATTTATTTTACTTTCACACTAAATACAATTTAATACTATTTGATCAAAGTCAGGATACATTATATTTCCTCACATCACTAGCTGAGACAGTAAAAAGAGAGTCCTTTCATAACCACTCTACACTGAAATATAAGTGAGGTTATATCTGCCATATACCACACATTTAATATCATATTGCTGTCCCTGCCTATACATTTATATTTGGAAGGTACAGCAGCACTGCTCTGTGAACCAGACCCTACATCATAGTGTCTGAGTAACATCCTACTGCTTGTAACACTGTGACACTGGGGAACACACTCAGACATCAACCTTTGGCACTGATTTCAGGGAAAAATCCTGGGTCAAAATCTCAGAGGAACTGCCAAGAAGAGAGACAATGTTCCAGATACGACAATAACACACCTTGTTGTTTTGTCTTTTTGGATCCTCTATTTTTATTTTCAAAGCTGTATCCAATTGTTTAATTTTCTATATAGACAGAATGCTCTTAAATTCTTTTTATCATTTTGTAGCTGTCAGTAGTGCCATTTGAGATGTCTGAGTGTGCCTGAGTTCCAGATGCTGCTCCAGAAGGGCAAGGGTCTCTCAGAGATGATATAGAGTTTCTGCTAGCACCAGAAGGGAGTATCGTAAATTGCACTTAATAGCACTAGACACCTCTAACACAACTTGAAAGATTGCTGATCAAATAGTGCAAATATCTACAAGCATCACCTTAAGAAGCCAAGAAGCCCTCACAGTCATAGCGTAGCAGCTGTGCAATTCTAATCCTAAACCATGCTACTACCTTTGGTTTCATGAACCACACATACTTCTCCCCATTTGTTATAAGGCCAGCTAGTGTGACCAGCTTAGAGATGCTTAGCCAGGTGAAATTAATGCCCTCATGCATGCCTCTTTCTTTCAGGAGGACTTCTAGTGCTGGGCTTTGCATCAGGATTTACATCCAACATATTTTAGTACTTATGTTTTGGAAAGTGTTCTTTCCTCAAGTTCCTTAGTTGTTGGCACCCAGTTTTGTAAGTAAACAATGGACTGATGATGCACTTTCTTCAAGAGCAGCTCATAATAGGTAAATATTTCATAATACAAACATTCATACACATTCCAAAGAAATTCATTCACTGCCTGAGTAATAACAAAAACCCTTTGACACCAAAACACTACTTCTGTATCACTACTACAACTGGAGTTAAAACATTCCTCTCAAATCTTTAGCTTGCCTATAGATGTGTGTGCATGCACATGTGTATACCAGTCATAAACATTACCACTGTGAGATCATCAATAACATGCTGTTGTTCTTTGACTTGCAGTCTGAGGAATTCAATTTCTTGTTCCTCTCGTGTGCTGCTGAGATCATTCAAAGATGTGTGCCTCTTCAGCGCTGGCTGTGCAGATAACTTCTCTTTCTACAAAATATAATTAAACATAAAGAACATTTTAAAGTGTCTTGCTGTAACTGAAGGTAAATTCTCATGTGTGATTTAGCAATCAAGAATTCTTTGGATTCATCACTGCATACTCCACTACAACACAAGGCCTCTTTGAACAAAAAGAAGTACACATTCTGTATGCCTCAGTATTGTTCTCTCACATAAGATATTTTAAAACAGAATCAAAGAACACAGTCTAGGAAAAAATTAGCAGACAAGTGAGATCAATGATCTAGCATAGTACATGCACTCAAATTCAGTTCTGACTTCTTATCATAAAAGCAGTATTTATTAAAGCTGATTTTTAGTCATACCTTATTACAGCCTGCAAAAATATTTTATCTATCTGTGATCCTTTCCCTTATTGTGAATTGATACAACACAAAGCACATGCCACTCTGCATTTGGAATATGAATATTCAGCTGCATTGTCTGAATTTGACAGTTGCACCATCCCACTGCGGAGCCTGATCTGTTTGTGTTGGAGTAAAAGCCTCACAGGCACTTCCACCTCAAAGTAGATGTGTGCAATGTGTTCTTATAACCTGATGTCAGAGATGATCACTTACCAGTTCTACATTTTCCCTTGATAGGTTTTTTATTTTTTCTTCCATTCTCTGAATACACTGCAACATATCATCATTTTTTTTGCTCATCCTCTTATTTTTTTCTACCAAAGGCTTCAGCTGACTTTCTGTCTCCCGAGAGCGTTTCAGCTGCAAATGGCAAAGGAACGAAGTTAGCTGTGCTTTAGTTTTCCATTGTAGGAAAGAAGAAAAAGGTGTGTTTTCACTTGCCTTTCTTCACTCTGAAAGTTTAGCTATTTTGTTAAGTGGCATCTGATACAGACCACTGCTGAACTAAGAACTACAGGAGTCCAAACAAGTAAGACACATCCTTTTTTTTTTACAGCCTACCAAAACACTAGATCTGGTCACTGGATTTTTCTCTTGGCAAACACTTATGATGCTCCATAATAGTGATTTCTTTACAAACTAATCTCAATATATATAAGCTTCTTGTGACCAGCTAGGTCTCTAAGCAAGTTGCTCTCACCAATTATCCCTCAGTAGGACACTCTTCCTCGTCTACTTTAAAAAACCCTTCACCTAATGTGTAATTAGAGCAATGAGAAAGTCAGCCAGAGGGCACAGATTCAATCTCAGCATTCTGCTGACATTTTCAAGCTGCTCAATTTTGTTCCTGTGGTTTTACAATGTTGGACAATTACATGAAGCAAATTGCTGCTCTTTCTTTTATTTGTATGTATTCACTCTTTTTATTTCATGAGCCGGTTTTCCAGTCAAAAGATTTTTAAATTTACTGAGTTTTAACTGGAAAAGAGAAAAAGATAATCTTTTTCCTAAGATAATTTCACTGAGTCCTTGCTGGTCTGTTCCATTATCAAGAGAAAATGTTTTTTCATGGTGCTTAATCGTGTGGTCTTACTGATGTTGCTGGTTTTATGTAATATTGTTTCACAATATGATAAAACCTACTCCATATATCTTCCAAAATATATTTCTTATGCCTCTAAATCAAGAAACAAGAAGAGCACTTGACTGAGTCATACCAAGCTCTCCATCTAGAGGGACACTATGTGACGGATACATGTTGCAATATTTCAGGCATTCTTCAGGGATGTTTTGAATCACTTATGCCCACAGAAAGGATTAGAAGGCTGAATTATTTTAAAAGAAAAGGCAAGATGTTCTTGAGAGTACAGAGCAGAAAAAAGCAACTGTACCAGTAAAAGTGAGGGGGAAAAACCAAAACACCGAACATCAAGGCAAAATAGGAAAAATGGCAAAACACATGTTCTTCTTATGCCAAGAAACTTCAATTCTTAGTGAGGAATCAATTTTTGTCCTGTGAATCAGCTGTTTCAACTATACAACTATTTAAAGAGGAAAATTTTAATGAAAAAGACATAAATGTATTCTAAACTCATCCAAATATTGTCTAGCATTGTTCAATTGTTCAACCTTTACTAATATAGATTAGTAAAGGCAAGACGTTGGACAAAAAAGTTTCAATAATTAGATCGTCTGATAATCATTGAGATGTCATAACTAAATCAAGTCCCTTCATCATAAAGCAAAGCATTTCAACATGAAAAGCTGTCTGACAAAGCAAGGAGGAAGATGTCAATGTTTCACAAAGATGTCAGTGTTTCAATGATCTACAGACTGACACATGGCTCCCCTTCAGCCCTCACCATACGTAATAGCATTGTTTTAGAATCAGATACGTAGGTTCCATCTGTTTAGAATGAGAAATCTTTTCTACTGCCACTAGAACGAAGGCATTACAGGACGTGTGTAACAATTCCTACTGTGAGACTCACTCATCTCCCATTGCAGTCGATGGGAGTTTTACCATTAACCTGAGTACAAGCAATTAAGTAGAGATGCAAGCTAATAAAATTCATTCTTAAAATTCATGTCATAGCCTCTCTTTTGTAAGTTACTAACCCTCTCCTAGGATAATTTCACCTAGTTAAGAGATTTCCCTTGAGAAATGAAGAGAATTTTTCATCACTAGCAGAAGAAAGCTCTTTTAACTCCTAGTTAGCACAAGCATGTCACAAAAACTATGTCAAATTTCAAAAATATTAATACAGCAATTTAGATTATGCATGTTTTACGCAGCATCACTGCACAGTGCCACAGGCAAGATACCAGTCAATTTGATTACAATAACCTCAGAACATATTTGTACATTTTTTTTTTCCGTTGAACAAGAAAGATTCCACCCGTGTCTTCTATGGTCACAAAATGAATTTCTATAGAAATTTCTGTTATATTTAGATATAATTGATTAAGGCCAACCAGGACTAATTTGTAAATTATTTATAACACTGACTTTTCAACATTAAATCTTTTGCCATAAAGATGCCCTCCCAGTCACCATCTGTGTTATTACTAATTAATTTACCAGTTCATTTCTTTCATCTGCTAAGAGAGTGTTTCTGTCTTCCAGCTTCCTTATTACAGCGTTCAGCTCAGCGATTTTTAACTGAAATCTCCGCACATCTCGTTCATCCAAATGCTGCTCCTTGACATCAAAAACATATAGATACATAAAATTACCTTTAAAAATGCATTTTACTAGCCTTAATTTAATATCATGTTTTAGCAAATGGATTGCGTAAATTTAAAAAATACTCATACATCAATGTCTGGAAAACTTACTTTAATTAACTGAAACACTAAATAATAACATCCTGTGAAAATGCTACATGAACAGCGTTTGCTTGTGAAAATGTATGTAAAGGTCTAACAACAGACAAATAAAAAAAAACCCAAACAAAACAAAAAAAAAACCAGCTAGATAAATAATCTTTCATGCATAACAGGTTACTTCTCATCAGATTTCTTACTCTCAGGTAAAGCAATTCTAGTCCATAGGACTAGATTAAAACCACGTGGGTCAGTTTTTGAGGAGTACCTATTTGCCAATGGTTAAAATATTCTTAAAGTAATGAGACAGTAAGAAAATACTGGGTTTCACAGCTGAAGATCACAATGTAAATTCCAGAAGTTCTATATCCTCAGATTTTCCAACAGTGTTTCCAATTTAAGAGGTCCAAGGAGTTTCTAAATCATCAATGAAACAGCACAGTACAGTGCAGGGCCATTTACCATTAATTGGTCCTTGCAGGACTTTAAAAGAAACCACAAACCTGATGTGAACAGCCAGGCAGCAATTACCCTGTGTCCAACAGCTGAAGGAAAAACAATTTTCTTACCGGACTTCCCATCAGTTCAGTGATATCCCCTACTCCTGCAGGAAGCTCTCTCTTAGGGCTACTGTGGTAGCGTTCTGCCTCCTTCACTTGGACAAGCTGCTCATCCAAAGCTTCTTTCTGAAGGAGCAGTTTCTGTGTATGGCCTGCCTGGACACCAAGGTCTTTCTCCAGAGCCAGAATCACCCTGTCTTTGCCTTTTATCTCGTCCATCTGGAAAGAAATAATGCAAGAAGGAAGTTTCTGTAACATCCCCAACTGCTTACCCCATGCATACCCACAAACTTGCAAAAATAAAGTTCAGTTTCTGCCAGAATTATACCAGCACCCAAAACGTGGGTTGTCAAAAAAAAAAGCA
Source organism: Scytalopus superciliaris (assembly GCA_013400415.1). Classification (NCBI taxonomy): domain Eukaryota; kingdom Metazoa; phylum Chordata; class Aves; order Passeriformes; family Rhinocryptidae; genus Scytalopus; species Scytalopus superciliaris. The sequence continues at coordinate 314,405 of VXBX01004633.1, read as the reverse complement.
AACCTATCTCCTCTGAAGGCTTCTCCTCCCTCCTTAAACAAGTTTCAGCTCTCACTTGATCGTGAGTTTGCTTGGTACAGTCTCAAGGGACAAACAAAACCAGATGCAAAGATACAGTGAAACAGAATACATAAGAACTGAAAACATCCACTTCACTGGGGATATGTGCTTTCAAAAGCAGGAAAATCTCCCTTCACTATGTTTCAGAAGAAACGGGGCTAATACAAGATAAGACAAACACCTTTTAAAACTTACCTGGGCTTTGTTTCAAAGCTTCAGCCATAAACATTTGCCCCATGTTGACTCCCTCTTTATTAGTGAAAATCACATGTGGTGAATCTCTTCACAGACATTTAAAATTAGTAGCATATACATGCACAATATTTAAACTTAAAATCTTAAGCATACCTATGTATTTTATGTGCCCTTGTTATAAGATTCAAATGAGGACTAGTCTTTTTGTAGAAGGAGAAAAATAAGTACACACAGAGCATTAGAATAAAGGGTAGGAAGAAACAGTTCTTAAACACCCTCTCTGGTTACTGAACAGTGTGTTCATACATCTCCATACCAAATAAAGCACACTGCTCGCAGTGCTCTACTGCAGCTCTCATAGGATTTGTCCCTCGCAGCATCAGTGTTAAATTCACTTTGGTACTATTCCAGGAAGGAAGCAACAATCTGATGCAGTTACTATAGAAACAGATTTTTTAACAAGAATGTTAACCATTCACAATATATTTGTTGGAAATGTGCTGTATCTCCTTCAGTTTTCTTGGCCAACATAAACCCATGCAATTTTGAAAATAAGACTATTATAATCTTATTTGAAAATTGAAAATCAAATCATGAACTTGTTAAATCATACATGTACTGCTTATTATAGTCCTCCATCCACAGAAGTCCTTTGTGTAAAGTTACACCAAGAGAAAAAAGAAGAAAAATAAAACAAGGAAGTGTTAGAAGTAATTTATAGTTCAGTCTAAGTGGTGTACAGGATTAACACAATGAGATTACATGATTGGATGCAATTTGCTTCTTCAGGACTCGCCTTAATCCCCTTTCACAGTCTACAAAGCACATTAAATTAGGTTGTTTAAAGAACATGAGTGGCAGGAGATGGCCTGGGTGGACCATGATCAAAGATAAAAAGGTCAGATTTCAAGTGAATAATCGGGTCTAGACTACTTTTAAGTTTTAAATGGAACTGATGAAGATTGGTTCTGATGGAGATTTCTTTTGTGATTTGGAAAAATTGATGGGTACCAACTTCCCGGTATGTCAATTCACATTTTTGAGACTTTCAAGTATGCCAAAAAGGACTTGCAGGAAAAGAATGCAGTTTTTATTAATGGAAGAAATTTGCAACATGCAGGGTTTCAGAAGGACTGTGCAGTGAGCAACAATGACAAAAATTAAGCAGCTGCCTCATTGAGTGAATGCTATCTGTCACGGACACTGATCTACCAGGGAGCTCTTGGGAGGAAAAAATGCCATGTAACTAAATACTGTGGACAGTTTCGCTTTCAATTACACAAGTGTTCACACTGAATATCGATACAACTGGCACAGGAATTTCTCCATGCAAGGCACACATTTCATAAGAAGACTCAAGGTTACACAGGCAGCCCTAATTTCAGTTACCCAATTAGCAGCATGTTTCATACTCCTCCTATTCTTGCAGCTCAAACGGTAAATGCAATGACATATGTTTTAAGTTGGAAGAGCAAAGAAGGCAACAATCGTGGTACATCTGCTACTTGCTGAACTGATCTTTTGAAACAGATGTGACCAGTGCAGTCATGCCCATGTCACCCTCCTCCCACACTGCCATTGATCACACAAGCTCACACAAATTAAGGGAGGAATGCCATGAAAGAGCATGGCTTTGGGGTGGGGGTTAGGGGAAAGCAGAAATGAAGACAGAATTCTTCTCTGCTCTGCTTACTACTCTTTTTCCCACCATAAAATCTACATGTGGTGAAACTTTCAGAAAAAAAACACAAATGCCCCATACTTCAGTCAAAGAGAAAAATCTTTGAGATGCTGAAAATAATTTAAAATAGCAATATAATTGTAATGACTGCACATCTCTTCTATTTTAAGTTGCAGGTAAACACTAGAGAACCTCTCACTCACGTAAACATGTGCACGTGTGCACACACAAATACACAGACCTTTCCCACAGCACAAAGAATTTTAAAGCAAGTAACTTACCACAAACTGATAAAGACGAATAGAACTGCAGCAAGAATGCCTCTAAGTTCTGTTTTAGAAGTCTGGGGCTCAAAACAATTCTCCTCTCTTCAAGGGAAAGGTTGAATCCTTCATTTACCCAATGCTACTGCCTCAACCTAGTTAATGCCTCGTCTTAAATTTACCCCAATGCCTGACCTAAAGACATACCATCTTTTTCAGACCTGCACAGTACAGACCAAATTTGTTCATTCTCCCTGCCTGCTTTCTAAATGGAGAGCAAAAATTACGCCAGAGTCAGGAAAAAAAGGAAGAGAAATGTTTTACAGCAATGCAACATCCCTCAGTTCCACGTGGGAGAGATGGCAGGTCAAGGAGCCAGGAGGCAATGAAAGAGGAGGTACATGACTAGGAAAAAGACAGAGATGGTTTAGGTTTAAACTGAACGTAAGCTGTCATAGAAGAAAGGTCAACCACTCACAAAAGACTTTAATTTAACCTAGTCTTACATATCCTAATAGTTATTAAAGCTCAAAGTCTCTGTGTCAGTTCTGTCTCACCAGAGAACCGCTGGAGCCACATTTTGTTACATGAAAGAAAAAAAGTTAGCAGCATAACGGAAAACAGCCTAATGTAATTAGGCATGCATTAGGTATGTATATTATACCATGTATTAAGGTCTCCATTTTAGAGGGGAGAAGAGTAAATGAAAATCAAAATGGATTAATCCAGGCTCTCTGCTGCTTGCTATTTTGGTATCAAGCACATATTGTGGAAGCAACACTATCACAGCCAAGATTGTCTAAGAATCTACATGGTCTAATAGAGAATATTTTTTATTAGACTAAGAGCTGGAAAGAAAGCTGTGAGGCACAGAAGCCCTTCAGCAGATCAGATTAAGAAGCATTTTCATGTTTTCCTCTATGGCATTGTTCCTACTTGAAGGAACAACATGTGGCAACTGGAACCTGACTGAACTGATCTCCCACCACTGATTTTGTGTGTTCCTGCCTGTACCACAACTCATTTGAGACCTGTCACTTAAGATACCATCTTTTCTTCCAATGTACTTAGCACAGTAAGACCCCAATCCGTGCACTGGGCTCACAGGTATTATGTTAAATCAAATATATTATCCCAGAAACTCCTTCCAAATGGCTGATTTAGTTCTCAGTTTAAAACAAATTTGCCTGCTTTTTGCAGCTACAAAGTAAAACAGGATGATATGAACTCTTTTACATTCTGTTTTGCATGGACTTTAAAGCACTTTAGAATTTTTTATGCAATTAAATGTAGTACAATTCAATAGAAAGAATCTGTGACAGAAAGGCAGTGGGACAACATGAGGTTAGAGCACATTTTCAATTATATGCCTTGAGAAGAAAAGTAGGAGAAATACCCTCTAAAAGACTATTTTAAAGAAAGTAAGATCGTTCACAAGCACCTGCAGAGGGAAATTACTGAGAAATCACCTTGAGTAGCATAAGTCACTCTTGAGCTCTTGGTTAAAATTAGAGCTTTCTAAAGTATTATTTCTTAATGGCGTTTGTGCTGTCAACTGTTAAGTCCCAAACACAGACACCACACTATTTTGTCAATGAAGAGCTAGCATTTATAGTCTGTGTCAAAATTACCCAGGTTCCTAAGAACAGGTATCTAACTGCCCCCTAAGAGCTAAGAGAAATGGGCAAAATTGAGTCTTTTAATAGTATTTATCAACCATGAAAGAGAACCAAGCCAGTCATTGGAAAAAGTATCTCCTGCCAATTATCCCACACTTCAATAGCTACAGTGAAGGAAAGTCAGAGACCTCTGGGGGAACTTTAGCCTCTCACAAAGTGGAAAGAAAAAATCCCAGGGAATTAAAAGGCACATCTATCAAGGCAGTGACATACTCCGTTTCCGAAATGGAAAAAGCCAGCTGCTGCATGGCCAAGTGTAAGACCTTTCTCTTTATCCATCCTCGTCAAAGTTATCTCCTAGCCAACTGCAGAAAAACATTCCACAGTGCTCTTCTCCAGAAGAAATTTAACTAGTCATTATATTAAATGACTGACACTGAAAATAGGACTATCTTGACAGAAGGACTGCTGGTTACTAGGAAGAATGAAAAGGAGATGCTACTCCAAAAAACAGGCAAGGATTGAACCAGATGGAATTAACACCTTTTATATTTATAAAGGGACACTAAAACCTAACAGCAGTATCCCAAGCTGAAAGTCCACCTGGAGGGAGGAATTCAAATATTCCACTGTTGTGCATACATATGCACTCTCTACAACAGACACTGGCAGCTATTTAAATAAATTTTTGCTGCTTGTTTAGGAACCCTAGTGGGAAAAGGGACAAAAGATGACAGCCATTCAGTAGAGTAGTAAGGGTCATAGACACAGGTAGATATTACTTAATTTAATGTGTACTTTTTCTAAACCAACAGTCAGTATTTTCTTCCAGTAGCTTTTCCCACATATTTTAATTGTGTAAATCTCACAGGCAAGGCATATATTAAAAGTTTTGATAAAATATATGAGAAATGCCACATAGGCAAAAAATTCCAGAACTTACTGATAGGAGGTTTCTCACACCTAAATAAGCCATTATTGTAGCCAGTTACAACCTGTACTACTGGATTCCTCCTGTCACCAATCCCAAGTGTTCATTGACAGAACTATAATGAACAGGCAGTCAAAACCACAAAAAATGTAGTAGAACTAAGAAATGCAAACTTTAGAATACTTTTGTCCAAGTGCCACCCCGTATGTAACTTTTGTGGGTTTTCAAAACTGTTCCTTGTTTTTTTATGGAGATATAAATGTGAAAATTGTGACCTACGTACCATAACAGATTTTTTAGCAAACACTAAGAACAAACATAAAATGCTGAGCATGCACTATAAAAAAGGTTTCATTAGATCTGCTTGGTTCAGGCTAAAACAAGGTCTCGCTGGCATGCTGCCCTGTTAGCTCCTGAGAGGACAAGCAAAAATCTTCAGAGGACAGAAAGCCAAGTATTACTTGCAGTCCTACAATGCTGGAGGTGGTGGAAGGGTCTTTGAAGGAGAGTAGCTCAGCCTTGGAATGCAGCTGAAACAAACATCTCAAGCAGATGGCAAAACCCAGGGCAGCAGCCTCCTATTTGGTGTCAGCAGCTGTGTGTGACACACATGGGGGTTTAAGAAGAGGCAGGGTACAGCAGGCTCCACCCAACCACGCACGGCTGCGCTGGGGGATTCAAAGCTCAGCTTTCCAGCCTCAAAGTTCGAGACTCTGGTTAGGAATCAAAACTCATGGGTACGTGCCACTGCCCAAGTGAAGTGAGAAAAGCCAGGCTCCACCCTTCTCCTCAGGCCAGCAAAGGGTCAGGGAGTGCCCCTCACAACAGCCAACTAACTGTTCCTCTGCTCCGGAATTGTCAGAGACAACAGGTCTCTGCATTGCCCCCAGTGCCGAATGCAACATAAAGATATGAATTTCACCGCCTTAACATGGCAAAATCCTAGTGGATGGGAATGTGGGACAATGTGAATGTTACTTAAAAGTGGTTGCCACCGCTGCAAAGTATGTAATTTTGGGGTTTGATGGAGAGTTAAACTTCTGCTTTGACTGTTTATCACATTTTACTGAAAAACAGTTGCTGAATCTCTTAGAACCTAAAAGTATTTTATTCAGTCATCTAAATTTTATCCCTTTAAAAGCAAAGGGAATAACACATTTCAACAGCTTCATCAATTGCCCAGATAAAGAAATGGAATGCATCTTCCTCAAATTTGTGGATGATAACAAATTCGGGGGAGCTGTTACTACACTAGAGGACAGGAACACCATTCAGAGGGAGTTGGACATGTTGGAGAAATGAGCCAAAAAACCCTCATGAAATTGGCCTAAGACACATACAGTGTCCTGCCCTTGGGAGAGTTCAATTGCCTGCAACAGGAAAGGTTGGATGCCAATTGAAGCTGGCAGTTCTGCAATGGGAAGAAAGAAAGAAGAAAGAAATAAGGAGAGACTTTGGTGTCCTGTGGGGCAAGATGGATATGGGTCAGTGGTGAGAGCTTGCAATGATTGAAGTTTACTCTATACTGTGCCAAACCAGGAGTGTAGCCAGAAGGATAGAGAAGTGATTTAGCCTTTTATTGAGCACTCGTGAAACCACACCAGGAGCAACACAGCCACTTTTGGGCTCTCCAGCACAAAAAAAGGTATTAACAAACTGGCATAAGTGCCACATAACTGGAGGGAGGCCAGTAAGACCACTGTGGGGCTGCAGCACACAGCATTCAAGGGATGGGTGAGGGTGCCAGGCTCGCTCAGCCAGCCAAGGGAAGAAGGCAGGATGCATTACAATCTCAGACACCCATTCAGCTGTCTCAGGGGAGACACAGGGATGAACAAAGCAGACATTTCTCCAAGATGCACAGCAAAAGCACAGGAGTGACAATCAAAGTTACAGAAAGAGGAAGAAAGAAGTTTCACAGTGACTAGGCATTGGGGCAGGCTGTCACACACACTCTTGAACTCCAGCTTGGGAGATTTTCAGACTGCACTTGAGGAGGCACAGAGTTACCTGATCCAACTTTCAAGGCAGTGCTGCTTTGAGCAGGACACTGGAACAGCTGGCCTCGAGAGGAGCCTCACCACCTACATTCTTCCATGATTTTATGATACTGCAGCTCACATATGGAACTTCCATGCTAAATAATACACTAGGGAGTAAAAGACAAATGTTAAGAGCTGTGCAAGGTTAAAAAATAGGAATTTGTGAAGGATATGAGTGAAATTTTATTTTGTACTGAACTGGAACAGTCTAATTCTTAATTCTGAAGAGATATTACCATCAATCTCTCAGGAGCCTTCACTTAAATCATGAGATGCAGTGTTACACACAGACACAAAACTGAAATAATAAAATTTTAACATATCAATGTAAATGGTAGATTAGTTTATTCCATAAGAGGGTTTTCCCCTTGAGGGGAAGCTTCAGTGAAACTTCCTTCATTTCCACCTTTAAAAACTGCTTCATCTATTATTCTGAATTATATTCTTCCATGTACCACATTATATGTATTTGGCAGACACCAAACAGAAGAAGGGTTCCACACTGAAAAGAGTTTTTAATTTATGCAGCAAGATAATTTGGACTAAGGATCCTAAGGACACTTAAGCAGTGCATCTGCCTCCATAAATCATGGCTGATCAGGAATTTCTAAAAACCACTAATGAAAACAATTTCTTTTACTTTGATTCTATGAAAAGCAAAAGGCTTTCTGCCTTGCAAGTATGAATCTGCAGTACTGTCACATTACACTTCAGACGATTTTTATGATGCTGTTTGAAAATACAATTGAAATATGCAAATTTAATTCATCGAGTGTACTGTGTGCCCTCTTAGCCAGGGACCTTATTGTGAATGTAATAACATTGGTGGAATCTTTTCCAATTATTTTGTGGTTAAGAAAACTGGGACTATTTTACATTAAAGTGAAATAAGGCTTTTAATTAATTTCAATCCAAGCTGTTTGAGAATATTTAGGAAGACTGTATGTGTAAAGATTTTTAACAGGGTAGAATGGTATTTAGCTGTTGAATAGATAAAAGGCTTGATGCTAAAGACATTTCCAATATAAGAAACAAACTAAAACCATACACCAGAAAATTTAGGATTTAAGTGTCATACGTTTATTCCAGAGTTTAAATATTATGTTTATATTACCAGTGTTCACAAAATAAACATTAAGTTTCTTTCATATTCAGGAAATACTATAAACGGCATCAGTGACACCATAATTCAATAGCCTTTTAATGACTGGGCTTTTGCATATATTTTCCAATGCAAGCACTGTAAAGTGTCCATTATTCTTTCCTCTGCAAACACAGTACCTGAAGAAACATGCCTTGCAAAGTAAGAGCCTTCTTAAAAACAGTGTGCAAGTAGTCCCAGAATAAATGTAACCTCTAACTAGTAAGATTAGAGAGTAAAATTGGTCTTTTTCCAAAGCTTACCAACAGTGTGAACTTGCTACCTCAGTAATGTTAGGCAAAAGAGAGAGACTTTACTTACCCCTGAAAACTAACTTTAAACCCGACTTTAAAATCAAGTAAGTCAGTTAAATGGCAAGCTTAATCAAGGTCTAAGAAAAAACAGCTAAAATAAACTGCTAGTTTTCATACTATTCTAAATTTAAATTAAAACATTAAATGCCTTTTTAGTATAGTTCTGCTTTTCAAGCTATTTCATAAAAACAATAAACTCAAATTCTCACGACCATTAATCAGGTCTGTATTAAATTCATTGAATCAGATGTCAGAAGGAAACAAGACATACCACTTACAAGGATGTCATTAAAACAGAAGCCTGTTGACACAGTGTTATTTAGGTACACTCTTGCTTATGCAGCCCTCAGCAGGATGTATGCTCTGAGTCTGTTGATACTGAAACTCCAGGAACAAAAAAGTTCAACTATGGTTTTGTATATCTTTTTTTTAAAAAAAAAAAAAAACCTGATCCATAAAAACAGGCTTTAACATTTTTCCTTTATGCAGATTATTTTTCAGCTTACTGTTTCTGATTTACTTTCCTTTACCTTCACTTGATAGGTGCTAATGTTAATTCTATTCTAAGTATCTGAATCTGTATCAACACAGTTTTCATTCTATAGAACAATACAACTATTCAAACTCAACTACTCAGAAAATACAGGCTGAAAAAAAATCAAGTAATAGCTGTTCTTGCTTTCTTATCTTATTCTCCAAGGTGTCTCTTTACTTTTAAGACATCTATTTCATCTGTCTCTCCAGTTTGTCACTAGCTATTTCTACTTCTGATTTCTTAGCTGCCAGCACATTGTGTTGATGCATATATACAACAAGGATGTATTTTCTTGGGGGGTGGGGGAATGAAATCCACATCAACTAAAACTCCTTAAATTAATGAAAACACTTACTTTACTGTTATATTGTCAGTTACAAGAACTGACAAATTCCAACATAATTTCATATTGCACAGAGAAAAAGTGTTTTATACTTTTTGCTAAATAGTTATTTTACTTTCCCTTATTATTCCCTATTCAATCTTGTGTCTAGTGAGGGTTTTGGGGTATTTTTCATTGCTCAATTCAAAACTATGAAGACAATCTCATAATTGATTAACCATATTTCTAAAATACTAACATCTGTACAATACAAGCATGTCTGTTTATGTACTCAATATAATTGTATCCATATATGCATAGACAATGGATTTTGCTATTTTCCTTTTTCGATACCTATTTTTTTATAACTGCCAAGAATTGCAAGATTTTACTCAAATTAGTCATGGGCATTACAATCAATGGCAAAAATAGTAGGTTTTTTTTGCCCAGCTGCAGTATCTATAAGAAATATACTTGCAAAAGTAACCTGTGATCTGAAATGCAAAACAAATCAGCCAAGTCTGACAAGACAATCAGACTGCATGCTGAATTACTCTATTTGAATTTGAATTACAGTATGACCGGCCCATTTAGGCTGTTAATCCCAAATATGCTGATTTCTTAATAGTGCCATAAAACACTACACACATACAAAAGGGCACATTAATTGAAGCTCAGTTACAGAACTGTGCTAACATTAATAACACCGCCTTTTACATCCTTGGCATTTCATCCCACAAGGATAAGAACCAACTGAAAACCTCACATCCAGAACTGACAGGGTTAAATTGAAATTGAAGGCAAGCATCCCTTGAACTAATTACAATGGAGGGGAAAGGAGAGAGGGAAATATCCCGATGATCAGACTCTGTAATCCCACTTGCTCTCTCAAAGGAACAGAGCAGCATCCAGGAATGCTGCAGTATTTTTTACCTCGCCCCAGATTTAAAGAGTGCCCTATGCAATAGCAACTGCCTAAATTGCTATTAATTCCTAGAAGAAACACTCCTCTCAAAAAGAAAAAAAACAAACCTCCAGACAATTTAATGCAAAAGTTGAAATTCACTATATGAAAGGAGTCAAGGCACTACAGGGTAGCACCAGCCTCCTGAAGGAAGATGCAAACACTTCCCATGAAAGCCCATGGGCCCAGCATAAGGCTTCCTCTGGTGCTGGGAATAGGAAACCAGAGTTATCTACACACTCCCCCAATCCATTCACCTTTTCAGATTAACAGAGGCCTGGCAAGGCCCCAGTTAGAATTCTGAATGACCTGACAGGATTTTTTTTGTGCCAGACAGAAAGCAGAGTGCCCTTCCTGATCACCCTTGCCCTGCAGAAGTCTGAGAGCTTTTATTCTTGAAAAAGAATTAAGAGTTTACTTTAAAATACCACTTAAAGGTATGGCAAAGGTATTTTTACTGGGGCAACTTGGCATGATAGAATTTGGGACTGCTATGTGCCTCACCTCATCATTCCTTGGTGAGGCAACTCTCTTTGAGAAGGTTAAATTCATTTAGAAAGTCCTTCAGAAAAACGCATACCAGAATGTATCAACCTTCTCTTTTTGTTAACACTTTTTAAAATTGCCTGTACTTCATAGTCATGATTTTAGAATTCTTCATTATAATATAGAACAAAATATGAAAGAAACTATCTTTGCAGAAACTCCACGTTGTCAGTCTTTGCGGTGGTCTTTAATTAATGAAGGAAATAATACCCCTGAGACTCAATCAACATCCAATTCATTTAAAGCATAAACATTACTGCATTAAAAGCTTTCATTGTCTCAGCCAGAAAATCACCACCATTAAAGAGATATTACACATTCGAAGCTTGCCCTCATTGTAATTTTTCCTAAGGAATACAAGAAATAAGAGGTCGTATCTGTGCAAATGCAAACTGACAAGATAGTCTCTTAAGGAAACTGACGTTTCATTCCATTTAAAGTCTGTATTTCTTGACATAAGATAAATATTATGCTTATTAGAATTTTAGATTTTATTTCCATAGCTATTGTACTGCTAGTTTGTGTAGATTAACAATTAGATACATACATACATACGAAAAATATCACGGTACCAAACAGAAGCATTGTGTGATGAGGACATCGCTAAATGTACTGTATGGCCCATCTTAGATTCTTTACATTTTACAAAGCTGAATAATTTGAAATATTTGGGGCACCCACTGTCAGGAAACATCGCCTGATTTTCAAAGTTATACAAACAGCATACTCTGCCATCTGTGCTGAAGCCCTAGGGTTTATGAAGCGCGAAGAAAAGCCTGCTGTCCTAGGCCCTAACTTTTCTGCTGCTATAGAAAAAAACAAAAATTTTGAAAATTAAAAAAGGTCAACAGTGCTTAAAATTGAATGACCTGGATAAAGACACAGAAGAAGCAAAGACACTGTCTTGTTTCATGCAATTAGTTTCTCCAATTTAAACATAAAAGCTCAAGAACAAAGGTGTTCTTGCACTGTCAAATGAGCAATGCCTGACTTGTTTTGTTCACCAAGAATATAGCTGAGCAAGTAGGAAAGGGAAAGTGTATTTCTTTAATCTGTTGAGAAAATTCATCCTGGTTGACTCATTTCCATTTGGTAGGACATAAAGCTTTTGGTTGCATAAGCCATGGAGCAAAGGTTCATCTTTGCTGTAAGGAGGAAAAGGTAGTGGAAATAATGGCCCATTGTAGCAATCAGTACTGATGGAAGATGTCACTGCCAAAGAGTGCTGTGCTATTTATGGGCACATACAGCAATATACTAATACCTGCTATAAACAGAAATAAACAGCATTACTTAATGAACTTACCAGCCTGCGGATCTCCCTCTCACATTCCCGCTTTATTCTGTTAATCTCATCCTGGTGGGACTGATAGGCCGTGCGCAGGTCCGCAGCCTTCATTTTATCCGCCTGCATGATGTTGTTCAAAGCTTCTTCAAGCTGCTTTTTGCCAGACTTGAGCTCCAAGATCTCTTGTTGCAACTTCATTCGCTCCCCGTCGAACGCCTTGCGAGCCTCCTCCTTTGCTTCGCTCAGCAGCGCCGTCTTCACTTTGTCAGCCGCCCCGTCCCGCAGGACGTTCACTGTCGACTGCAAACGCTGAATTTCACCATCTTTGATTTTCACCATTCTTGCCACCTCCTGCTCGTGCTGCCGGATCAGTAGCTCTCTGACACTCTGAAGTTCCTTCATCTTCTCCTCGTGGAGCTTGGCTTTCAGTTCAGAAACATAGGCAGTGTGCTTGTGTTGCTCCTGCTCCCTTTCTTGCTTAACCTCTTGGATTTTTTCTCTCAGTTTACCCACCTAGACCAACAATAGAAAAATACTGATTAACAAGCGCTACCACAGTTTTAAAAGTCACCAAGGAAGCTTTTCCTAAAACATTATTAAAAACCTATCCTGAATATTTAAAAACAAAGACTGCACACCTGACACCTCTCTCCTGTAAACATCCAGAGAACCAGGACTGGGAAAAGGCCATGGGCATGTTCAGGAATCTGCTATGGGGATGTGCAATTGGCAATGAGTTCTCACAGTTTTAGGGAATAAAACAAAACTGAGCAACATACAATCTCGTTATCTCATTTCCTGCAACAACAACTCCAACTACTCTCACCCATAATCCTGCTACTGTGCTCTCTAAGTAGATGGAAAATGGATCAAACACAGAGAAAAGAGTTTGTGTTTATGATGGGAATATTTTTATTTTGGATTTCTTAATTTCTTAGCTTTTTTAAAGGGAAAGTCCTTATTAGATAAGCTAAAAGAATTGGCTTTCTGAAAAATCAAGTCTACTCAGTGGACCTCAGACCTCACTCTAAAACTGAGACTAGTCATGTCCCCAGACATTTCAGAAAATATAGGCCAGAGACTCTAAGGGCTGGGGAGGGAGTAGGGGAAAAATCCTATAGACTTATATAGTAACACCCACTGTGAGGAAACCTCATTATTAAATGATGCTCAGAGGCTGCATGGAAAGCAAAGATTTTTCCAAGTGGGATTAGATATTAACTTAGAATTAAAAAATAATAATAATTAAAAAAAACAGCTCACTGGGCTATTGCAGTGTATCAGAAAGGCTATAATATATTTCATCATGCATAGTGTCAGTAACATGTCTCTACTATCCCTATCCCAGTGACTGCCAAAACGTGGGCTCTATATATGTGCTTCTAAAGCAAAATCAGAGGCAGAGCTTTCAAAGCCTTTTAATCTTGAGTGGCAATACAAACATGCCTGTGGTGCAAACCATGGTGAGGCAGCTGTGTCCCTGCAGCCCGTAGAGGTCCACAGTGGAACAGAGATCCACCTGCAGCCCCTGGGAGACCCCACACTGGAGCAGGTGGATGTACCCAAAGGAGGCTGTGACCCCATGGGAAGCCCATGCTGGAGCAGACTCCTGGCAGGACACATGGAGGATTGGCAGGATTTGCAGCTCTGTGGAGTCACCTCTCCTCCATGAGATGAACTATGATGGAGCAGTTCATGAAGAACTACAGGCCCTGGGAAGGACCCACCTAGGAGAAGTTCATGGAGGAGTGTCTCCTGTGGGAGGGACCCCATGCTGGAGTAGGGGAAGAGTGTGAGCAGTTCTGGCCCTGAGGAGGAAGGAGTGGCAGTGACATTGTGTGATGCACTGACCATAGTCCCCATTGCATGACCCACTGTGTCACTGATGGGGAGCAGGTAGAGAATTTGTGACTAAAGTTGAGCCCTGGAAGAAGGGAGGGGCAGGGGAAAGGTGATTTACATTCAGTTTTATCTCTCACTACCCTACTCTGTTATTTATTTGCAATAGATTAAATTAATCTTCTTCAAGTCAAGTTTGTTTTGCCTGTGACAGTAACTGGTTAGTGATCTCTCACTGTCCTTATCTTGACCCATGAGCCTTTCATTCTATTTTCTCTCCCCTGGCCAGCTGAGGAGGGCAGCCATAGAGCATCTCTGATGCGCACCTGGTGCCCACTCAGGATCAACCCACCACAACTTCACCTGACATCTTCAGACAGCAGGGACAGCAGCCTTTCCCTGTGCAGAAGGTGTTATGATCCTGTTATTTTGAAAAGTAACTTTGGGAATTAACCAACTCAAAATTACCCTTGATTTAAAATATATATATATATAAGAAAAAAGGTATCTACTTTTTTATGAAAGTAACCTAGATGCACTGTGGACTAAATACCAGCTAGGAGAGCACTATAATTGCAGCAGTGGAAAAGATAACAGCTCTGAACCAGATACTGTGAGAGCAGATTTTATTGCTCAGATATTGTTACTGTATTCCAGGATGATTCTGATCAAATATCTTTATTAAGAGAGATAAAGGTGGGGGGTTTATCCCCAAAATGGTAAATCTGGCCATTGGAAATTATCTGCAGAACATATCCATGTGTTATTTCTTCAGGTGGGATCACATTTAGTTCCAGGCCTACAGTGGACAGCACTGATTTTCAGTGCTTGCATTAGACTACCCAGTTCCATAGGAGAATCCATGGCAAAGAGGTTGGAATAGATGGTCTTTAAAGGTCTCCCAAACCAAACTATTCCATGATGCTATAAAAAAAAATGAAGTCACTTACTCACCTATTTACTATCAGAAGTGGATCAGTTTATAGATAAATTTGCAAATGAAACAACACTCACTATTTACTTATTGTCTTACTGACAAGCAAAGAAAACTGAAATGAAACTGTGCAATGAAATCTACTAACAGCAACACAGGGAAACCAACTGCATAGTGGCATATATAAACATGGTTAATATACCTCCAGAGCTACAGTAATTTTAAATTAATCATATAATACATAAAGCATGCAAATGAAAGGCAGTTTTCAATACAGCACATTGATAAGTGTAACTGCCTGAAAGCAATTTTAATACATGAAAAACAGATTTTGAAATTTTGGAGGAGCACTGAGTTACACAAAACGGCATACTTGCTCAAGTTTTTTGTCTTTCACTGAAATGAGGGAATGCAACATCTATATGAATTATTGCTGTCTGTGAGAACACATATTGAATCACTGATTTAATATGTGAGTATTATATATCACTACTAATTTTACCTAGAAATTGCTAATTTTACCATAAATTGCTTCAGCAAGAGCAGTTTAAACAAGAATTAGAATCCTTCTAAAACCCTTGGATTTTAACACATCATCTTAAATGCTGATCACGCCTCATGACCCAGAAAAAAAGATGCATCCTAATTCTCAAGGTCTTTATATATAAAGTCTTTTCTTGTCACTCCTTCTTATCAGAGAAGATGGAAAGTTAGATCTGTGTGTTAGATCTTCCCTGAAAGTCACAAGCTGCCCTTACTACACCCCTCCACCCCTCTCTGCTGCACACTGTGCAGTTCTGTGCATGTCTGGCTTCCAGAGCAACTGATTGAATGAAAATAGTAGTGTGGCATTCTCCCATATGTCTAAGCTGCAGTTTCAAAATGAACTTAAACTTTAAAGCAATTTCTCTTTTTTTAATTTCCAGAACTCTTACATTTTTTATTTTTTCTTTAATGAAGTGAGCTATTCTCTCCAAGAAATTACACCAATAAGGAAACAAAGTCACGCAGGGTATCACAGCATCAATAAACTAGCTACTTTCTACCTTCCTAAATTAAATCTTTAATAATTGGTGTACATTGATACAATGCTGTTGCCATAGCAGAAGCTAGCTTCTTCAAAAAGTGATGTTAAACACCATTGCTTCTTTCCTTTCTTATGTCTGAAACGTGCCTGAAAGCAGGATTTTCTCTAAAACAATACAATTATATTTTCATAGGATATTTGCATCTGGTGTTGTTTTTCTATGACAAGGTGCTTTGTGCCCTTGAGACAGAAAAATAATAGTTCATCTATATGACTAGAGTCAATTGCATAATTTTAAAATTACACATTTCTAAAAGGCAATACCCTATTAAATCATATGTGTTTCTGAGTGCTAATGAACCACGGCCCCAGTAAAAATGTTATGATAAGAACTTATTAAAGACTATCTCATTTTTTCCTCTTGGATTTAAATACAGACTCTTTTTATTCGTGGCACAAAAGTCAATCACATGAGGAACATCCCCCTCACTGCTTTTTGACAGGAACTCCAAACTTGCATGTAAAAAAAAAAAAAAACAAAGAAGATCACTGGGAGTAGTCAGCATGGATTCACCAAGGGAAAGTCATGCTTGAGCAATCTGATAGTCTTCTGTGATGGCCTGGCAGGACGGGTCAATGAGGGGAGAGTAGTGGGTATTGTCTACCTTGACTTCAGCAAGGCTGGTGACACTGTCTCCCTTAACGTCCTCGTAGGTAAGATCAGGAAACACGGGTTCGAGAATGGACAAGCAGAACATGGATATTTAAAGGCAGCAACTGAACTTAGTGAAGATGGAATAACAGTGACAGCAAACACTGTAACACCTTGCTGTCAAGAACAGAGTGTTACTTGGAGCACCAGAAGACCACCTTCTAAGTTTTGCTAACTATCTCAGTAGGAATAGGTACTTTGTAGTACTTGTTCCTAAATATTCATGGCGACCTCAGCACAAACATCTAAAAAACCACTGAGCTGACTGCCAATACCATGTTCATTCACTGTAGTACCTTGTGCTCACTGCACCAGACTTTAAGATTCAGAGCAAGTCCTGACTCCACTCATGTTACACTAAGTACAATTTTTGTGCTTGGGTCAACTGCTACTCAATACCCAAAGTTTGGGTGTCTTCCAACCAAGCTTTTCCAAAAGCAGAGCAAAGGCAGTATGTGAGCTGCTGTTCAGTTCACGCATTTCCTTCTCCAGGATCTCCACAGATGGCAGCAGACCTACAGTCCAGGAGGACATACTACCTATCAACAGGGTGGCCAAGGCTATGAAGCAAGTGTTCCCAGAACAAGAGGCAGTACACAGGAACGGCCACAACTTTTGCTTCACCCTTAGGCAACATAAATGAACTCAGATACTCGTATGTCCAATGCCCAAAACACCACCAGCAAGATCCACAATGATGCATTTTCAAAGACCTGCAGACCTATCAATTTTGGATCAGGTATTGCATGAACATGCAGGAAAGCAACTTTCGAGAAGAAATTTCTTTAAATGGATCCACAACCAATGAAATAAAATGAACTGGGAAAATACACACAAGGTTTTGGATGTCTCTGGGGTAACATTTTATTTCAGAGAAAGCAGTATTTTGCAGGCAGAAGTATATTAAGACTAATTTCCACTTGTGACGTCTCTCATCAGTTAGAACGTTCCTTCTCAGATAAATCATTAATATAGGCATATACATAAGGGACAAAATAGTTTAGGAAAACTAAATTAAATTAATTTTCCCCAATAGAGTTTGTTACCTTTCCTGACAGTTTATGTCCCACGAGCCTCAGAGCTGTCTGTTTAGCAGCTTCAATACTTCTGGTACCTCTGTGCCAGTAAAGCCATCTAATTTATTTAGAATTCTCTAAGTACAATGTTTTCACTTTTCTGATACCAAGCCATAATTTCTGTTGGTTTTGTTCCTTATTCTCAAACTACAGTCTAAATCAGAAAAATCTCTATTAAGATGATTTACTCATCTCATCAGTCAAGGCATCCTGTATAACTACTGCACACGCCGAGAGCAGGCTGGGAAACAAACTATATGGTTCAATTCTAGTTAAATGATTTAAAGCAAGGACCACAGCAAAGATGTGGGAAAGACACCAAAGACCTCCTGCCCTGCTTGCATCCTCACAGAAACACACTCCAACGTGCTGCAGAATTTACTACAGAGTGCAGTGCAAGTACTGCCTGTAATTTCATCTTTCATATCCACCTACAGACTACGTGTGTGGGCTCACTCGTTTCTCTGTATGTGCACAACACACAGATGTGTCTCTGATAACAACCTCGATACACTAGAGAACATGAAATTCTCAAGCTGCAGGAAGATGAACAAGTAACCAAACTGAAGTAAACCTTACTACACTGAATATAGGTAAATAAGCAGACTAGGTACAGCAAATGTTCTGCAGCTGTTATAGTCTTGTTCTCATTCTTAGCTGAATCAAAGTTAAGCTTGATACTACTACAAGTAAAGCATCAAACCTGGAAGTGTATCAGGGCAAAACTCTTCCTAGCATTCATGTAATATTTTTGTAGATTTTTCAGAATCCAAGTAATTTAAGGACTCAAAATTAATTAATTCTTCTGTTCAAGGTATAAGATAATTACATAATTACATGCTTTTTCAATGCAATTTAAAAAACTATAATAAATTCACATCTGTACATAAAAAGTCATAATGAACAAAATAGGAATTAAGATAAAATATCTAAAAATAAAAATTTACTAATGTAAAGTAATCTACTGTCAGCTCACAAGTCTCCAAACAGAAAAACGGAGACACTAAAAATGACAGTAATAACACAATTTATCACCCAGTAAACTACAGAGGATATCAGTCACTAGTAAATTCCATGGTGTGTGATTTTAAGAAGCACAAGTAGTTTGTGCCACTTATTTTCAAATTTATTCTCATTACATCAAAAAAGAGCAGGAGAAGTTAAATGAGACAGCCATAGCAAAACCCCTGACATTTCTGTTCACTCATCAATACTCCTGACGCAGAAGAGATAAAACTTTTTGCTTTAGTCTGCAAAGAACAAAAATTTCTAAGGCAATGCAAATTTAGTTGGCTGATATATACTGAACCTATGGCATCAGCCAAACAAGAATTTATTGTTTCTTTTTCCTCTGTAGGAAATAAATTCTGAAGATTGCATTTGCGGGCTTTTTTTGCTTGCTTTGTAAATTAAAATAGGAAAAATAAGACCATTCAAAGCTGAGTATCACACAAGGCTATTAAAGAAACTGGAATGTACAAAAATATTATTATTCAGGTGTTCCACATTTTACACTGATATAAAGAAACAAGGTTAGAACAAAGCCGTGTTATATAAACTGTGAACATTTTTCAGTGCGTGCTTGTTCCAATGGTAAGTCTTGGAGGCACGTGCACCTAGAGCATCATCAGACACAGATAAATCCATCTATTAATCTCCAGAACTCTCTTGTGCAAAGTCAAACATGCTAACTGAGATTAAGAAACTAACAGAATAGGAACTACCTTACTGGCTTGTCCATATTTTAAACCACTTACAGAAATACATAAAAGTAAATGCTAATCTTTATAAATATAATGTATTTCATTAATTAATTTCTCCTAAGTGGTCTCTTGATTA
This sequence comes from Scytalopus superciliaris, assembly GCA_013400415.1. Classification (NCBI taxonomy): domain Eukaryota; kingdom Metazoa; phylum Chordata; class Aves; order Passeriformes; family Rhinocryptidae; genus Scytalopus; species Scytalopus superciliaris. The sequence goes on along the minus strand of VXBX01004633.1, from coordinate 295,077 downwards.
CCCAAATACCTGTTAGACATGAGCTAGACATACAAATATTGATGGGTCTTTTCGATTAGCAACCAGATGCATCATAACCTCAGCAAAGCGAATCAGGACTCCTCCACAGATAATTCCCAGCTAATTTATATTCCTCATAGGCATTTAAAGTGACCTGCTTTGAATAAGAGGCTGATGTTTGATTTTGAAGACAATTCTCTTTACAACATAGAGTTTTCAGTGCTAAGATAAAAGACAAAACTCCCTTGCCTTTACAGCCACAGCAAGCTAATGCCTTTTGTAATGCTGTGACTGCAGATTTTGGTGACTGGATGTCTGGGGGTATTTACTTCCTTTAGTACACTATTTGAAAGTGTTGGCACCAGTTTCAGTTTATCAGTGGTTCTTTTGATTTCACTTCTTGGTCAAGTTTTTCTTTTAAGGCTCATGCATTTTAGTATCAAACTCTGCTAGTTTCTAACAGTGCTACGGTTAAGAAGAAGAATCAGAAAACACAGATAGATAAATACCTTGCTTTTTTCTTGCTGGAATTCTATCTGGATATTGGTGAGTTTAGTTCGTAGCTCCTCATTAGCAGCTTGCAGGGCTTCAGTCTCCATCTCGGACTTCTCTCCCTTGGCACGGCTTTTCTTTGACATAATTGTTTTTGAAGTTTAAAATATAATTTTTGCTCCACACTGAGCTACCAGCTAGTGCCTCCTGCTTTTAGCATTTAAGAGTCAAGTAGTGTTCAACAAAATGTTTCACACAAAGCTCTGCCATGGTGGGAGCAGTCTCGCGTGTCCTGGAAGAAACAAAGTGGTGGGAATAGAATTAGGCTACAGCACTGAGCAGAACCAAACATTAGACTTAACATCCAGGTTCTAAAGCACACTGAATTTCCTTGTATGATATACTATATTGCATAGTTTACTAGAGTTTGAAAGAGGCAGATAAGGAAAGAAGTTACACAGTATTTCCCCATCTCTAAACCAAATCCACTCTATTCGGATGTCCACAGAAATAAAAGTCTTTACAGTTATGACAAATACAGTATATAAACAGAAATCATATCTGAACCATGCTCAGGATTCCCAAGAGGCACAGACAAAACTGTAGGGTAACTGAGGTGAGTGTTTCAGGGGGAATAGTCTATTATAGTATTAAGAAGAGAGCATTTCTCATCCTACTCTGTCAGCTATAATACATAATTGTATTATTCTTAATTGAGTCTCACAGCATCAGCACCTCTGAAAAAGGTATCACAAAACTTGAAAACATTTAAAAATGTTCCTTAAAATGTCATATATGAAAGCTGTTTGTGTTCAGGGCTGATACTGTTTGAAAAGCTACAATCAAATATGAAGGTATTTAACTGCATTTTAATTTCCCAGCATTTTCTAAGCTAAAAATTATTCAATTATTTAAATCAGCTTTATGTAATATTCAAGGAGAATATCAATAGCAGACAAAGAACCCTAATTCCAATAATTAGGAAATCCCATGACTAGTTTGCATCATAAGTAGTTATAAAAACTTAATCTGTGACTTTTTTCCTCTCTGCTCTTGCCTAAGAATAACCTGGTGCTCCACAGGAACAAAATGAGGAACAAGTGCTATCAGTGCTGAATCAGTTTCCAAACCTACATCTTCTGCTCATTTTAAATATCCACATAATTTCATCATTAAATTGTCAACAAAGCAGAAGAGTTCCTACTTTAATACTGAACTACATTCCTGGAGTATTCTATTTCCCAAAAAATTGCTACCAAAATGCCTTCAAACACCAAGTTGCTCTTTCCAACCTACTTCTGCCTGGGAGTTATTTTAGAAACTATATTAGAATGACAATCCCGTGCATTCCTTAGCACATAATTTCTAAAGGGTTGTGTATAAACTAGCAAGTGTCATTCTCCTCTTCAAGGACTGGCAAACAGGTGGTCAGTTAAATATCTTGCTCAAAATGACAAGTCAGATCAGATGGAACAAGTCCCAGTCTGTTTGACAATATTCACGTTGAGTTCTTTCCTTCATAAAAAGCAACAGAAAAAAGACCAACTTTACCAATTATCTGCTGAAGTAATTTCAGTGAAATAGTTGTTTTGCTCTGTAGTATCAGATATATTTCCTTCAAATATAATAATCAATTTATCCGATTCAATAAAATTTAATCTGTTCCTTAATTCACTATATTCAGCATTTTAATACATAATTTATGAAAAAACAAGAAACTGAAATACATTCTAATTTTATTTATGCATCAGACCTACTTTACAAAACAAATAAACACTGGTGCTATTGAGATTTTACACATAATAGTTAATTCAAGAAAAATACATCAGCAATTTTCTTTTGGCAACTTTAAACAAGGAACTCTTCAGTGAGTAGAAGAAATGTAAGGAATTATTGTTCTTAACAAAGGAATTTCATGCTATTAGTCTACAGAGCTTTTCAGATGCTAAAGATTAACACTAAGCACCTAGTATAACCAGTATATGTCATGAAAAATTCATAATTGTTTGGAAAATTTGGATTAAAAATCAGTTGCTAATGTTATTTCCCTGGACAATTTGTAAAGAAAATCTAAAATAGAATAGATATGCAAATCCAATCTATAATAATTCCACAGTATTTACAATGGTGCAAAGGGAAATGAATTGTTCCTTATCTCAAAGGCTATCTGGGGTATTCAGATTCTATCAAGGAATTATTCCTGAAATCCTTACTAAAATAAAATTCCTGATGCAGTCAGATTATATATTATTTAATCCAGTAGACTATTAATTTTAGTTAGGAAACCAAAACCATACCTCACTGGCCTGGCTACGGGAATTTTAACCTCATTAGATCTGTCCCCAGCCCCTTTCCAATTACAGTTTGGAAAAAAGAACATTCAAGTGTTTGGTTCTCCATCAGTAAAATGAGGAAAGTGAAGTAACTGTGCTCAGTGTGGATACACATGACATCCAGAGAACAGAAAAGGAGATTTGAAATGTGGGGCATTTTGAAATTACCCCATATAACTTCTCTATAATAACAATCTCTCCTGACAGTACCATGTTCCCAAGCCTATTACAAAGGTATTAAGCCATTCAATATGAACACTTTAAATTTATAATTATGTACAGCAGGAGATGCCCTGTCACTGAAGTCCTGGTCAGGCATAACTCTCAATGACTGCAGAGCTCATATTGTATCACAGAGTCACCATCACTTAGAGCCCTTAATAAATAAGGTACAATCACGTACCAGAACCATGCTGTCATCTACTTTTGAAAATGGGCATGTCTAAATATAATATGCATTATTTAAAGCTGTTCAAATTGCATTTAACACTTAAAAATAAAGAATTCAGCACTATCTTTGAAATACTCCTTAGAATTAAAAAATCTCAAAGAATTGTTTTCAGTCTTTTTCTTCTAACTCACAACAGTCAAAAATTGTATCTTTCAAGTAAAGTAAAAGCTTAGACACAGAACCTGAAGAAAATCACCTGCTTCTTCTATAGACATGAAAGGGGCAGGGGGGGGACAAACCCTCTCCCCTCCAACCAAATTAAGAAGGAAGGAAGGAAGACAAAACAAACAAACAAGAGCCAACAAACAAAACAAAACAAAAAACCAACCAACCAACAAAAAATTCCCACCATCATCACCATTAAGCTGCATTGGTGGGCATAGAAAAGTTTCCATTTCTACTCTTCCCTGCATACATCTTCCAGCCCTACCTATTCCAAAAGCAGGAACCATGGCAACACAAAACTCCTCTATGCTCACAGAAAGGCACATAGCCCAGACACACACAAGGGCTACAACAGGAGTGGGTCTTGATGCCCAAAGGAAGGGGTTGGAACCAGTGAGTTTCCCGATTCCCTGCTAGTTGACTACCCACATTTAATGTTCGGATAAAGGTCAGGGTAAAAAAAAACACCTACCAAACATCTTGTAAACAGAGTGAGAAAAACAGAAGGAAAAAATATTCTACTCTAACGAAATTTTATTTTACTGACGCAGAAGCTGAAACCAACAACCTATTTATTAACTCACCATATGTCAATTGAGAGGCAAATTCATGACGCCACCACGATACAGTCCCACAATGACTCCCTGAATAAAAATAGCCACTTCCTGCACTGTGAGTCCTACAAACTTCTTGCAAACCTTAGGATCATTTGAGTATGTTTTATATTTGACACAACAACAAAAAAAAGGATAGGGAAGAGTAATGGATTCTAAATCACAAGTCACATTTGCAGCAGTCTATGCAATATCACATTTCTCAATTTACTTGACAGGTAAAGGGGCATTTGTAATTCAAGAAAAACATTAACAACAAAAGAAATAAACTTGATTGGAATTGAATCAACTCTTCAATAGTTTGGGGGACTGGTGTGTCAAAGTATTGAACACGATTTGTGTTAGATGTTTTGGGAAATCCATTGAATTCTTAATGTACCTAGAAAACCAATCATCTCAACAATATTCCATTCCTAACTTCCAATTTGTCTTCTATTTACTTAACAGATTTAAAGTGTGTTTTTTATCACTACCTCAATCTTTTCCCTGGTTTTATCAAACAAGACCTCAAACTAAGTAATGAAGTGCTATATGGTGCTTCTGGATGTTAAATATCAATAAAATTTAATAGCAAAAAAAAAAAAAAAAGAAAAGAAAAATGTGAACGTGTTGCATGACCCATAGAGTAAAAAAAAAGGAGCCTAAAACTTTCTAGTGAAAAGTAAGTCCATTTAAAGAAATTCAAATCTTTAAACACAATTCTGTACCAAATACCCAAAAATAACACCTTTAGAGTGTGAGTCTTTCAGCAACAAACAGTAATCAACAGGAAAAGTAAGTACACCTACAAAATCAAGTAATAAATACACATAACATGGTAACAAGAAAAAATTACTACATTATGTCAACGGAAAGTCAACATTCTGGTCTTAATTCAGACTTCAACAACATTATTCAGCTGCAACATAATTTCTGGAAGGCAAGTTGTGAATGAGTCATCTCAGCTGAAACACCAAGACATAACTCAGGTACTGAAGGGAAATAAAAAGCTTCTTCATCTAGACTCTTCACTTCCACATAAATAGTGTTTTTCCATTGTAATTCAACCTTCCTCTTATAATACTGCAGAGCCTACTACAGGCTGCCCATAACCCTTTCTATGCTCGTGAACACGAGGTAAGTACATTCTTAGTATGGCACAACACTGAATATTCAAGAAATTTACAACAAATTTTATTAGCCTAGCACCTGACAATAGCAAATGCAGTGGACACAGGTACCACGTTGACTTCAGAAGTAACTGCCAGTTCACCTATGCTATAGTTTAAGAAATCAGTGATAATCAAGCAGTGACTGTATGGAAAAGAACATTCATAGCTGCCGATGCCCAAGGCACACTTCTCACAAGGTTCACATGACCTACATTTACTGCTTCAATTCTCAGTTCTATGTAATAAAACATGACTGAAAGGATAAAAGCAAAGGCACCTCTATAGGATTGTAAAATAATACTCTTCTCAGCCAAAAAAATCCAAATACAAATTATCAATAATTTTCTAAGTCTATTGTAGACTAGTCACACCTTAGATACCCATTTGTTAGCTACCTACAGAGACAGATCTATTTCTGTAGCAGACGAACCTTTGAAGAGTATTTTAAATCCTATCCCACTTAGGGAAATACAGAGTTTCCTTACTGTGCAACACTTTTTTAAGTGTCACTTGTGATTTTTTGACAGATAAAACCAAAACCATCTTTATTGTTAACTAACAGCTCCACATTCATTTTTGCAGATTCACAGGGTACAGTCCTGAGCCACTGTTGCTTCAATATCAGCACACTTACAGGGCCATACTGCATGGAAAGCCATCACCAAGAAACTCTAAGCAATTTTTCATTGTTTTGTTGTTTGGTTTTTTTCCCCAAAAGAGCTCATAGTAATGTAATCCTACTGATATCAAACTCATTTAGACCCTATGCACAAACTCAAATACATTGGTACCTACTACTAGCAAGCATGTAACACTGAATTATTGTTTTTGATTGCTACTACTGCATGCTACTGGAGAGCATCCAGTACAATAATGGCTTCATTCTAGTGGAAGACATAAGCATCCCACAGAAGAAAAAACAAACAAAAAAAAAATTACACCAAAAAAACACCAAACAAAAAACCCCAGAAAGCTAGCTCTTAATTTACAAGGAATTATCACAAGTAAAAGGGAATGTCTGAGCTGAATAGGACAATGCAGGAGGAGGAAGGGAAGGAATCATGCACCTCCGTTTTATATTACCCAACACTTTAATACACCAGGAGTTACTGAAAACTTGAATCTCTTCTCAAAAATTTATGAGCTTGATGCCAGGACTTTAAAGTAAATAAAAATATTCATTGGCTTCAATGAATGTACATCCTTTATTAATAGTTACCCGATTTCACTTACAGAACTGTTTTGAGGATTCATTAAATCATTAAAATCGCTCTACTAACCATAACAAAAGGCCAAAAGCTACAAACAGCAGTCCTGTGACATATATAAAGTTAAAAAACACCAGCACAAAAAGGCAAAGTTCAAACACAACTAAAAATGATAAAACAATGCCCTCCCTGTCCAACCTTCAGAAGTCAGCTCTGTGATGCAGCCAGAGCGCTTTATGGTGCTGGATTTGCTGCAGACCCAGAGAGGCAGCTCCGGGCAGGGCTGTTCCTCTGATCCCTGGGACAATTCCTTTCCTTCCAGCACAGGCAGCACATCTGACAAGACTCCTGCTGTCCAGCACAAGGTATGCCCAGCCTCCAGCCCTGCTGACTGTGCCCTGGGTATGATGCAGGGAGATCCCTGGGCTCTCACTGAGGAGCAGCACTCCATTTAAAGCATAGTACTTAAGAAAGAAAAAGAGAAGCAGGAAGCAGGTTTACCATTTCTAAATTAGAGCTAGATAAATGGCAAATACAGAGGCAGATTCTAATATCTTTATTGATTCTCTGACACTCCACAGACTAACCATGACATCAAATTTAGGCTTTTGGATTATACTGGATCACCTTTGTTTAGATATTCACCTGAATTTTGTAGGAAGCTTCGTTTGGTTACTTTTTTAAACCCATCATCATCATCATCATCATCATCATCATCATCATCATTATTATTATTATTATTATTATTATTATTATTATTATTGCAAA
>VXBX01004633.1:231352-287817 GCA_013400415.1 Scytalopus superciliaris | reverse complement strand
TTATTATTATTATTGCAAAGACTGAGAATAGCTGAAACCTGAAACTAGAAAAATGAAAAATTTGGCAATGACAGCTTGTATAGAAAATGTGCAAGACAACTGACAGGCTTGCGAGGAGAGCTTCAGATTCCCAATTTGATGACTCGAGGAGGTGGAACTCCATGGGAGAAAACCTGGGGTCATCTAATACTTTATTGCATCTTGAATAGTACTGTTTTGTACATCAACAGAATAGATTTGAGAGGTCAGGTAGGTTTAAGGATGAGAAAAGCTGTATCTGGATGTGATATTAGTTACCAGCTGAACAGTGAGACAAACAGAGGTGGCATGATTTCATTCCACTATCTCTGATCTCGGTAATTATTATGTGCTATTGTCTACCTTTATTAAATCTGCAAGCTACTTCATACTGTTCCAGACAGCTCACATTCCCACCTTACTGCTCCACCGCAGAAGAATCACACAGCTGCATGCACAGCAGCATGAACACATCAGTCAGCACAATAAAAAAAGTTATAATGCTGAGCAGGTTCATAACAAATCTTCTTCACCTACCAAGGGCTGGCTCAACTTTGACACATCTCATTAAAATCAGGACTCTTAGTCAAAATGAAGTTATCAGCCTATTCCAGTAATACAGGAAGACTGATAAAAGAACATGCTTTATTTTTATCAAGGTTCACATTGTGCTCCACTTTCAAAGCCAAGTTCCTTAATTCCTGAACTGGCAGCGCTGTTGCTTAATTTTGAAGAGTCACAGAATCCGTCCAAAAAAATCTACCTGTGCTCAGGAATTTAGGACCTCAGCCTTATGTTTGATTACTGTATCAAGGACTTCTGCTCAACTTCAATGTTCTTGAAGTGAGACAACCCACATTCAAATCTGATTTCAAATCTAGCTGGATGATTACAATAATTATCATTAGTTTATGGGCAATGCACATGCTAAGACGATGGATTTTGGTTCCATCTTCAGTTCTGTCACAGATTTTCTTGAACAAATCACTTAATCTCTCAGTAAAATAGACATTACACTCAGAAAGATATTCTGATGACAATATAGTGAAATGAGAGACTGGGATAAGGGTTATGAGAAATTAAGCTTATGAGAATTAGAAGGAGTTTGCAATTGCTTTCATCAGGAATCATCACATTTAGTGGTCCACAAAACTGCAATTCTCCCAGAAGATGTTAACTTCCTCTCTGATAATCAGCCAACTAACACTGGTACTTCAAGGGCTGGTATTTGAATAGTGAATGTTCATTGCAGTGAAGAGTTTAATTCACTCTGGCTGACAGAACTGCATCACCTGGAATAAAATATTTAAACTGGGTATTTCAGCCAGACAGTAGCCTCTTTGCTCTCTCAGACTCTGAAAGGGAGCAGTACAGAAGCTTAAAGTGACAGGCAGTAAAAAGCACAGCTAGATACTAACACAGCAAGAGCCTGGAGACAAACTTTCATTTCTGTCTCTGGTTAAACAGGACAGAGACAGGCATGACAAAGCACCAGAAAAGCACAGAGGAGAAACTTTGTGAACTAAAGGTTTCTTTTGTGTAACCTTCTTCCAATATCCACAAACAGAAAGTGCTTCACCACCGTGAGAAGACTACCAATAAAATACCCTTCTGGTGACTGCCAGCAAATTTGATTCAAACCATTCCAGATTTGCTGGAAATGGTGTTGGCAAGCTGGCCACCACAAGTAGGAATGTGCTTTCTGAATGTTGTGGCCAAGAAGACTTGCAGAAAATATATTTTTCCAGGTACATGCATCAACATCATCATTTTAAGGATAGTATCCTTCAGAATGTTAAAAAAACAAAGACACATTCAGTCATAATTCAGCTTAAAAAGAGAGAAACAGGCAACTAAATAAAAAGATAAAACTCCAGAATTACCCTGGGACACACCACTATAGACTGTGAGATTGTCTGCTGTCCAGATTAGACTGCCCTGACATATTTTCAAGCTCAGAAATGAGTCAACACACAAAAACATATATGTGTATATATATACACATGCATATATATATATGTATATATGGAAATAAAGCTTCCTACATTTAAAAGTGTTAGACAGAACAGAGGTTAGTTGCACCTCTAAGCTCTCTAGTATGCAAGTTGTGCATGCAACTTAAGGGTATTATCCAATTTACGGGGGCACAGCACTGCTAGCAGTGTATCCCAAACTGCTGAACATAGTCAGGTTGTTTTGGACATTCAGGGGAATTAAAAAGTGATATATTGTTCACTCTTAAGAAAATACCTTTATTTCCTTTTACCTGTATATCTTTCCTTCGTTGAGAAATCAAGATCTCATTTCACTATACTTTTTCAGAGAGCAGACTGTGAAGATGACACAGTTGAGGCCAAGACATGTTCCCTAAAGCTTACAGAAGTCTCAGTGGTTGAATGAAGATGTTTATGCTTCAAAGCTTATGAACCCAACCTCCTTCTTCCCACAGTGCCTGCAAAGAAGGATGTTCTCTGCAAGGTCTAAATGGTTCTGTAAATCATCTCTGACGATGGACAAAAATCTTTTTTAAAGTTGCATTATCATGTAAATTGGACACAGCAGCAATTCTAACTCTGCATCCAGTTGTGTAAAAATATGTTCATATTCATATAATTTCTGCTATGAATTATCTTAGTGTTCAGTTCTGTTCCTCTTTCCACTTCATTCCCTAAAAGAGGTGACAGAGGGAAGCCTCAAAAATTAGTGTGCTGGTAATGACTTTGCAGGCACACTTAATCTGAATTAAGACAGTGGAAAAACATGGAAATAGGTATTGCCAAAAGAACTATTCTTTCTACATCACAAATCATATCCCTAAAATTTAGATGAAACTGTGAATAATAGTCTGCTTTAAGGTACGGCAGTAACACTGCATTTTTTCACTTCTTACATAGCAAATCTATACTATGAAAGGCATATACCCTGGGGAATGGACTACCAGAATGGAATCTGCTTAAGAAGAAAGGAAGTAGAAGGAAAGAAGAGGACTTATTTTCTCAGTGATGCAGCCCACTTGTTATCTTACCTGAGTCCTATATTCTTTGTCTGCTCTTTACCCAAAACCACAAGTTCTCAAATACAGAAGCAAGAAAAGAAAGAGGTGTACATATCAGAAAATGAGGAAGAAAAATATAAGGGTGAGATGAACTGTGAAAGCTACATGTAAATCAAGACTTAGTTGTCTAGACCTGCATACACTGCCCTTGTACCAGAAAGGGGAAATACTGAAATGCTGCCTGTTTCAGTGAACAGTGTGAAGAACTGGGAGCTCGTAAGTGTAACTGTGTTCATTCTCCTCCCAAGGACCATCAATTCAAACGGCTATGCTACAAACATACACTACATATTACTTTTTTAGCAGGAAAAATCTGGAAAGATCAAGTTACAAAGATCTTCACTAACACTTCCCAAAGTTTGTAAGGAATTAAGGATTGGAAATCACTAGAGGTTTCCTTTGAGATATGCAAGTCTTCACCAGTAAATAGCTGGGTTATGTGTTTCCTTTCACTGTGCACTTTTAAATCTTGCATTAGTTGTTGCAAGTTAACTGAAATGTTCAACTGTTCTCCCCTTCCCTTCTACCACAAAATCTCTTTTTTTATTAGGTTGTAATAACATCCAGAATACCTGGAAACTGCTTTCCACCAGCCTTTTCCCTGATCCCCCCCCTTTCACCAACTGCTATCATCTTTTAAAAAAACCCCAAACATTCATATATAGATCATTAAATGTAAGGCAGAGGAAATATAAAATCATGCTTGTGCAGAAAATTGTGACAACTGCACTCTTGCAAGCAGTTTAACATAAGTTGTTTTACTTGAGAAAGATAGGAAGTCAGCTTTCCACAGTTTCCTGAAAAGCACAGGAATATTAAACCACCACAGCTGAACAGATGGAATCAAGTGCAACTGATCCCAAAGGTAGAGCAATGCCAGGTTAAGTCTCAGAAGCTCAGTAAAGCACTGTAATTCTTCTGCAGCCCTTTCCACCTCTTGTCTGAAACAACCAGAAGGCAATACAGTATTTCCTCAATACAGAAATGCAAGCTCCTCAATGAAGCAACAGAAATGCCTCTGCCACGGATCAGACACTTTTACATCACTGTATATTCCCTGCCCTGGTTTTCTTTTGCATTTTGCAAGTTAAATTTCACATAAGGCAAACAGAATTTATCCTCCCTACCCCACCCCCAAACTTTTAATTTGGTTTTTCATAGCAAGTAGTGCACAGGCTAGAAAAGTTGTGGCAGAAGTGCTTATCAAGCCTGTACAGCACTCTGTTCAGGGATTGCCAACTAATCAAATAAAAACTTTTTCACTCTTCAGACAATTTTGTTATCTCTTATTCCCACCACTCCACAACATTTTCCATCTAGTCATCTTCAGGACTATATATAGATTTGCATTCCTGATGGTCCTGACTTCAGAGGAAGGACCAAACCCCATCATTCTGTTCACACAGGAATCCCTCTTAGACTCACTAGTCTGTCACACTCTTTAACAACCTTGAGTTGTCAACTCCTCTTATCCCCCTTTTCTAAGATGTAAACAGAGAGAATTCATCCTGGATCATAAACCAGTACTGGACCCACTGTAATCATAGAATCATATAACTGCTAAGGTTAAAAAATACTTCTAAGCCCAACCATTAACCCAGCACTACCACGATCACCACTAAACCATGTCCCCAAGGGCCACATCCACAAGTTTTTTGAATACTCCCAGGAATGGTGATTCCACCACTTCCCTGGGCAGACTGTTCCAATGCCTGAACCCTTTCAATGAAGAAATATTTTGTAATGTCCAATTTAAATCTCCCCTGATGCAATTTGAGGCCATTTTCTCTGATCTTGTCACTTTTTACCTGGGAGAAGAGACTTACATTCACCTCACTACAGTTTCTTTTCATGTAATTGTGGAGAATGATGAAGTCACCCTGTTCTCCAGACTAAACATCCCCAGCTCCCTCAGCCACTGCGCATAAAAGTTGTGCTTCAAACCCTTCTCCAACTCTGTTGCCCTTCTCTGGACTTGCTCCAGCATCTCAATGTATTTCTTGCAGTGAGGTACTCAGAGCTGAACACATCATTCAACATGCAGCCTTGGTCAACCAATCCAGCCTGTCCAGATCCATCTGCAGAGCCCTCCTACCCTCCAGGAGATCAACACTCCCACCCAACTTGGTGTCATCTGAGAACTGACAGAGGGTGCACTCAATCCTTGCATCCAGATAATTGATAAAGACACTGAACAGGACTAGCCCCAGTACTGAGCCCTGGGGGACACCACTGGTGACTGGCCACCACCTGGATTTACTAGCATTCCATTCACCACCACTCTCTTGGCCTGGACATCCAAACAGTTTTTACCCAGCAAACAGTGCTCCATGTCCAAGCCATGAGCAGCCAGTTTCTCCAAGAGGGTATTGTGGGAAATGGTGTCAAACACTTCACTGAAGTCCACGCAGACACATCTACAGCCTTTCCCTCATCCATGAAGTGGGTCACCTTGTCTTAGAAGGAGATCATGTTAGTCAAACAGGAGCTGCCTTTCATGAACCTGCGCTGTCTGGGCTTGGGCCCTCAGTTGCCCTAATGATAAACATGATAAATTTCAATACCCAGTAAAATTTCTGGTTTTAATAATGTGGTGTTTTTTCCACTAAATGCTTAATGTATCTTTCACTGTAAACAGTGGCTCTAAAAATAATTCAAGTAAAGAGGATCACAGAGATCCAATCAGTGAAATAGGTTTCCAACTTCATAGCTGACCAAAATATATTTCTTCAAGACCAAAAAAATCACAGAGAATGAGTAAGACACAACCTAGCAGAATACCTGAAAAATGACACCACCTAGTTTCCTATGCTAACACTGTATCTTCACATTACCATCTCTCATTAGCAAGTAATTTTTCAGCACAAATCAGAACTCTGTTGGTTGATTCTGCAGTCATGAACTCTATTTATGCTACTCCACTCCATTCAGACCCAAAAGAGTGTATTCACTGGGACGGTTTTTTTATCTTCATTGTGGTGGGTTGTACATCTAGTCAGCATTGCTAAGCTTATGCTCTTGTTTTATTCAATTCAGTTTCTATACTCACATGTATGGTCCTATGAAATGTTCATCCTTCCCCATATTTTGCTGCCCTCATTTTTGTTTCCTGCTATAACCAATACACACAAGAGCCACTAATATATTATTCAATAGGGAATGTTAATAAATGTGATTCTACTACATATGTTCACATGCAAAGTAACTTTTCAAATAAACTTCAGGTAGAATTTCTGGTTTGTGTTCACCTTTAGCTTTTGACACAAACACAGATGACAGTCCATACTAAACAAAAAGTGAATTCAGCTGGGAAATGGAACTATCTCAGCATGTAATATTTTTCAGGCACACTGACTCCAAATTTTATGTAAAATATAGAGTGTGCACAAGGATCACACAAGATAGTCTCCACAAATTAAACAAAAGTCTGAGAGAAAGCAGTTTCCTCAAAATAACACATTATGTCACCCTAGAGTACTTGACTGCAGAACTGCAGCACTGAGTTACTGATCAAAAACGTGAAATCAATTGTTATTGTTCAAGCTCATTATGATATGGAAACACATTAAAGGCACATTTTCAAATATGGCTTTCTATAAGACTATTTGTAATATAAAGAGCCTCATAATATACTGAACATAAGTATATATAAATATAGCATGTGCATATGTGCACATGATGGGTTTCCTTCAGAAAGGAAAGGTGTTGAGCTAATTTAGTGTCCTTCAGTATTATTCTCCTGGAAATCAACATTTATACAATGCTATGCAATATCACAATAACCAAATCACATTGCCAAAGCTATTTAATATTCATAACACATTCAGAACCATTGATGACACAAATTAATTGAACTGAAGAGCTGAGAAAAACAAACAAAAAGCTAGAAAGACAACCATAACCATGACAGAGACTATTTATCAAGGAAAAGTCTCAGGTACTGCGAAAACGGTATATCCTAAGGAATTGTCAGAACTGCCAACTTCATGTCCTCTCACTGCTGTTTACTGAATGCACACCATGTAGGTTCATACCTGTTTTTTCCATTCACACTCATTTATAAATACACAAGGAGCTTTCCACAGAGCTTCACAAAAGACTGAAGATCTGTTATGCTTAATACTGACAGCAGATCTTATTTGAGAGAGCTTTCCAAGTTGTCAGAAAAGTTAGCTTAGTTTTCTTTTTAAGACCTCTTGCAAACAGTGAGTCACTTTTATATGATTAAGTGAAATGTTCCCTATCTTATCTCAACACAACCATTACCAGCCACAGACTTATCTAATGGCAAAACATGGGTGGGAATTCTGCCAGCAGCTGTAGAGCTACCCAAATGTGTTACCTTGTTACATTTGCATGAGATACTATTCGGACACAAGCATGTTACAGCACTTGTTTTCTGTGTTTGGAGAGCTATGGATCTGTAATCACATGGCAGTGAACATAAGTAATATTTATACAGAGTATTAGTCAGCACAGATGGATTGTTCAAAGGATGTTAAGAAAAAAAATGCAAAAATTAATTAGAGTAATACTAAAGTTTATCTCAATTTCATTTCCATCAATTCAAAAACAGGGGGGAAATACCAATTTTTTGTAATTTCATGATCAGTCAGCAAAAGAAAGAAAGGCACATTTAAAAAAATGTGCCCAGCCCTCCTTTAGGGCCAGGCATGTTGCAGCAATGCTGAATTTTCACAGAAGCAGCCAATCATTCTCTAAAGCAAAATGCCAGCACACAGCTGCACGATGTAGCCAGCACCATTCCTGCAGGAATGCTGTGCTTGCACCACCATTCTGAGGAGACAGGTTGGAGAGATCACAAATAGCCCAGTCAAAGGCATTAACATGCAAGAAATAGGACTAATCAAATAAGAAAAATAGGGGCCAGATATGTAGAGGGGTTTTTTTCTGTAGCACTGGGCAAACTGCGTAAGCAATCCAGAAGATGAAAACCCACTTTTCAAATTTTTATAAGCTAGTTCCAAGTGCTAGGAAGCCTCCTTAGAGGTAATTTGAACAGGACAAAATCATTTTATGAAATACATTAGCTGTTGAAGACTCTCTATGTTTGTAATGTTTCATTTTCATTATGCAGGGTCATCTAATACTATGTCTAAATCAATTTTTTAATCTCTTGTCAACTGTTTGGATGTACAGGAACAAACAGTCTAAAGGACAGTGGGGGGAAATAACCTTTAAATTGCATTTCTTTTAAATTTAAAAATTAAAATACATTCACTTTCACAGAAAAGCCAAGTTACAATATTCATCAGCTGTGTTTAGAGTTCAGAATTTTAATTCTTTTCAAAACCAGCATCATCAACTTTCTATTATTATTATTCAGATATGAAGATAATTTTTTAGATCCATCTGTGACTGAAGTTCCTCATTCTTTCTGCATTACAGTTTTCTGGCAAACCTTGACTATATTCTCAATGTCTTTCTAGATAAAAATATCATTTCCAGGGACTCATTGCAGCATTTTGCTGGAGAAAGAACAGTTATACAGAGTGGGGGTTGCCTATTTGCTAATATTTCTAATCCTAATAACTCTATCATCACTGCAGTTCCACTGTAGGACTATGACAAGAGGAAAAAATCCCAAAGTAGTCACCACATTAAACTGTCATCCTTACCATGCTTCTCTAATAGGAGGAAATTGATAATTTTCCCTGTATAGTATATGATCCTTGAAGCAAACAAAATATTGTTGTGGGGTTTATGCAAGGCATATACAGCTGACTGCTGAATACCCAGACATGGGCATATTATAAGCACATAAAAGTCACCAGAAGGTTGGGAAAGTCTGTCAAAAGAGCTTAGAGTCTGACTGAAACCAAAGCAATTAAAGTCTTTCTTCTTTATAATGGTGACTGATACAGATGAATAAAGACAGTGGTCAAATTACCCAGTATATGATAAACGTAAGACACTAAACACATTTTAGATGCCACGGGTAGTGGTGAGGAAACTACTTTAAAAATTAATTAACACAAATCATGAGTAAAAGAATATTCATAATATCAAGAAATCTATTCAGAGAATCCAAAAAGCCTCTCAAAGCACCTCAAGCAAAGACAAAAGCTTTGTATAGATTTTGTTTATTTTACTGCCTACAAAATCTGGTTGGGTTTTAAGTTTCTCTCAGTCCAAAAAGAATTTCAAACCTAAAGCTTCAAAAGATATTGTCTCTAATGAATTGGTAACATTATATCTGTATTGTAGAACTATTCTCTTCCTACCCAACCAACATACTGGCAACTCACAGTACCTTTCTCTTGTCCGCCAGTTTCTGAGGCAGTTGTGTTCGATTTTAATGTAAAGAGGTGAAGACCGAGCAGCACCAACAGCCGAGTCCCTGGGTGTGTTTGTTCTGGGACTTTCCACACTGAAACTTCTAGTCCTGTTGGAACGTTCTCTTTTTCATCAGCGAAGAGGGATTCCTGAGCAATATTAGTGACATCATCTGTTAAACAAAAAACAAAGAGAGATTGAATAAAAATCAGATTTGATCGACAGCTTTGATGGTAGCAATGCAATGGGAAAATATTTACACTG
Source organism: Scytalopus superciliaris (assembly GCA_013400415.1). Lineage (NCBI taxonomy): Eukaryota > Metazoa > Chordata > Aves > Passeriformes > Rhinocryptidae > Scytalopus > Scytalopus superciliaris. The sequence goes on along the minus strand of VXBX01004633.1, from coordinate 278,183 downwards.
GGTAACAAAATGAAGCAGAATAAGATATTGCGGCAATCACAAGTGTGGCATCTTCTTTTCATTATGAACACATGTGCAACGGTGGTCTTTGCTAGGTGGTCCTCACTGAAAGCAGGATGGAAGCTGCTAAACTACTCGGCAATTAGACCAGGTCAATCCAGACTCTTAACTCAGCCCAGCTAACACTAAGTTTGTATTCCATTTCAACATGAGTTACTGGGTTTTGGACTACAGGCCTAAATTTTCATGGTGGCCACCTATAAATTGTCACACACAGACTGGCTACTGTCGTAAATCTTTGTAAGTACCAAAAATATATCAACATGAGGAAGTTATCATGTGTCTTTTCAAAACGGGAAAAGGTTGAGTTTCCAAAAACCTGAATTCCATTCTCCTGTACAGCAAAGGCAATGATCATGATTCCTCTATGAAAACAAAAGGTCAAAAGAGATGCACAAAGCCTTAATATTGTCTTACTTCATATTTCCTTAAAATATTTCAACATATTTTGATCACAAGGGGAAACAACAGAAGCATTCGAATTTTTGTTGATGTTCACTACGTGTTAGTTTGGAATAATATTTCCCATGGACAGAAAAATCTATTTACAGAAATAAAATTATCATTATGGAGATACCGTTATCGAAAATAGCACTCTGAAAGCTTAATGACTGGGAGAAAGTCAAGCTCCTTAATGAGTGTCATCCACCTCAGTTTTCCTAAAGTCTCCAAACACCTTTAACAGCAGATTTATTTGTGCTGTGGAGTACATAAAAGAAAGTAAGGTCTCCTCAGTAATAAATCTTCTCATGGTACACCCTTTGTGTTAAAGATTGACGACAAGTGAATTGAACAAGGCAGATTCCAGCACTGTCTTAAGCACACATGGCCATACCAGGGTCTCCAGGGCAGCGGGTTGGCAGATAGGACACAGAACGGGTCAAACTCCCTGCCTTTTGGGCAAGAGAGCTGGAAGCCAGACACGATACCCCATCTGAACTGCACTGAAACATGATGGATGTGCCAACTACCATGTACACTGTTCAAGTCTTCACAAATAGCTACACTTTACAGAAAATATCTCAGGATTTCATCCAATGGTACCAGTCCCAAAAAAACATAACTCCTAAACAACTTCTTTGCTGGGAAATATTGCACTTATCTCTAGGAGTTTGCTTAAGGTTACCAAGTAGATTCTGTAGTTAGTGGAATAATAACTAAATCCTTGGCAATAACTTACCATCTTATTTGTTCAATAAAGACAGCCATCAAGGTAGCATTTAATGGAGAAAGAAAGGAAATCTGCATACTCATTTCCTTAGGGCCAAATTCACTGCTGTGAGAGAATACTTTTGAAGAGGATGAAAGTACAGCTGGGGCCAGACCATGGCAGAAGATCAAAGTGCTGAAACAGCTTAGTCAGCATATCTAAGTAGCACAGAATATTGGAAAGAGGAATTCGATTTATTTATATAGTAACAAACCTCCTCAGGCAGAGAGGGAGGCCAAGAACTTGTATCTTTTTATGATGTCACATATGTCTCACTTCATCCTATATTCATCATCCATTTTGAGTTGCCCTGTTTTTAAATATTCCAATATTATTGTTCCACATAAAACAAGACTTTGTTACATTCTTCTGGCCTTCAGTTAACAATCTGAATACATTTGAATAAAAGGGGAAGAAAAGGTTTTCCCATATTAACATGTAATGTAGAAACACCCAAGAGAAAGCACAAATTTACTTGTCAAAGGCAAGTAAAGACAGCAATCAGGCCAGTAAGACAACAAAACAGACCAATACCCACAAGTCTCAAAAGAAAAAAAAGACAGAAAACCACACTCCAAATTCAGTAGTTGTGCAGGCAAATTTTCCGCATTGAAAAATGTGCTTATCTTTTAGCAGATCACTTCATTCTGCAATACTCATTCTTCTAAAGGGAAAGTTATTAGAGTCTAGAAAGCTCATCATTTAGATTAATAGTTGCATTTAAATTCTTTAGTAAATTGGGAAATAAAATATCTTAGTCACATTATTTGCCCAGTGGCCTTGCTATATAAAGAGAACAGTGTTTACAAAAGTTTTGAGAGTAGGATGAAACACAGACATAGAACCTGCATAAGTTACAGTAAAAATACCAAATTAAAAATATATATATTGATGTGACAATACCTACTTTTGAAAGTGGCTGTTTGAGTAGCATAGCATACCAGTGAGATTAAAACAGAAGACCACTTGGCAGTAAGTCTTGCAAAAACTACAACAAATATGAAACATTTAATTCTGCCAGTCACTACAAGTTGTTAGAGCGCTATTCACAATGAATTACCAGCAACCACTGGAAACTTACAACCCAATAATCCTTCAGTAATCTTCCTATAGCTTCTTAAAAGATATGGTAATACAGAAATAACTTAAAATAATTGGATACTTAATTTCTCACTTCTAGTAATTGCTAAGCTAAATCTATTTCTAATGGTGGAGGAGAAGGATAAAGAGGGCAAGCTGTTACTGTGGAAATGTGCCTGTGAATCCACAAAGAAAGAGAGCATAAACTACAGTTGTTCAAAATCATTCAGAACTCAAAATAAACCATGCAAACCAAAAGCTCCTCAAAGAACCAAACTTACTGTAGAAATAATTTGAGAGATGAGCTGATGTTTGATAAATTACTAATTTCATTCAGTGCAATGAAGTCACCAACATGTTCATATCTTGTAATTATGGCAGTGCACGCTAAATAAATAAAAGTGGATTCAATTATATTCTTTATTATATAACAGCTCTCTAGACAAAAGTCCAGTGTTATAAAAATGAAGAGGTTTTTTTCTGCTGACAAGGCAATGACTTGAAATACTTGTCAACACTTCCTAAATAGTTAGGAAAGGTTGGAAAGGACCCAAGATTGTTTGTTCATGTTTTTTAATCACAAACTGTAATACACAGAATCTCTGGTGAAATTTCTGTTTCTCACACAGTGCTCCATCATGTCAGGTGGTATCATATCTTGAGAGCAATGTAAGTTTAAAGGTAAGAGAGTAAACACTGATGCCAGAATCCACCCTTTGCTTGGGATTCCCAGAAGAGGCAGAGCACTCAGGTTCTCAGAGATTTCAGCCAGATCTGTTCACATGGGATATCGAGTCCACTTTAACTCTTCAACAGAGCACATTACTTGAAGAAGGTTTAAAAAAATAGCTACTAATGTGGACAGATATTTTAGATTTCTTGGAAAGTAGAACAGCTGAGGACAATTCCTCTGACAATTGGGATGATGTTGTATACAGTCCACATATGAAGGGTCTGTGGCCTACAAGGGGTGGGGATCTCAAAAGAACACCATTTTCTGTAGAAGAGAGGTACTAACCCTTCCTCCTGTCCTCCATATCTCAAACAAGAATAGGCTGGGTTTAACTAAAATCTTCAGAGGAGGAAAAATAAGACAAACAGCAAGCACATCCTTAGCATGTGGCAATAGCAAGGGAGTTTCCCTATATCCCCGTACAGCTCATCCCCATTTTGAAAACTTTTTGGAAACAAGGTTTTTTGGTTTTAAAATGACTAAGCGTAAAACAAGGTAGACAGTGACAAGACTGACCCAAATAAAAGGCAATCTCTTTGGACAAACAGTGCTGAGCACATCTGTGAATTCTCTGCTGTAGTTGCTAGGAATTTCACTTGGCAAATGGTTCGTAACACGAATATGTACATTAGCATTGGCTTTTTGTCAGAAGTTATTCTAATCGACAGTTAGAGGAGGGAGGGAAGGGGTTCCTTCTTACCACCAAATGTTCAAGGATTAAAAAAGCATACTTCTTTCAAAAAAAACATGACATTTTACTGCAGTGTTTTGTTTTCCACTCTAAAGCTTTATATCCATAATATTAATTTGATTTATGACTTGTCAGTAAGAGATCTATTTGTCAGGCATACAAATTACATGCAACAATGCTGCATCTTCCCATTCTTGCCTCCAGTCTTTGACTTTGAAGACTGTGATATTTGCTTCAGTACCAGACTTCCTGGGCTCCCAGCAGAGCAAAGAATTTATTTACACATAAAATAACTGTGGCAGCCCTTCATGAACGAGACTTAACATGTCAGCAGCAAACACTTGTACCCAATATACAGCACTTGCTCTCTCCTTTACCCATTCAATCTCTGCCTAACACACAGTATTGCAACCAGAAATGTGCTGCTTTTGTGCTGTGGTTGCACAAAAAGCAGACTGGGGAAAAAAATAAAAAATAAGACGCATTTAAAGGGATCCCCTGCAAGCAAAGAAAATCTAAATGGAGGCTTCAGTGTGAATGCCTCACAGCCCAAGGTAGAAATACCACAGGTCATGCCACAGAGTCATCTCCTTTCAACAGAAAGACTTATCAGCAGGTAAATATGGTGGCATGACCTTTACAGACCACTCTATGTACTGATGGAAACTTTCCCGGTCTCTTGTTTTTATTGCAAATTAAGTCTTTGGTGGACAAAACACCATATTTTATTTGGATATTGGAAACAATGACAGATATAAAAGCAGTCATTTACTTCCCCGTCTCCTCTATATCACAGCTTTTTGTTTTGGCATCCCCATACTAAGTCACTATTTAGGATCATTTAAACTTCTGTCAGCAATGGTGGACTACCAAAAATAGGTCAGCAATTTAAATTCGTTTCTGTGTTGTTCTTTTTGCCTTACTGTAGATTACTATGCCACAATTCCCAGATGGAAGGCCTACAAATGACTGGTAAGCAGTGCATCATGAATCAGTGCTTTCATAGGAATTGATATCATTCCTGCCACCTTGCTGTTTTAATTGGATTGTCAGTGCAAAGACAAATCTTCCCATTCTTTCTCTTTTTCTCTGAAGCAGGAAGCAATAGGAATTCTTGAGAGTGTTTTTCAGAAGACTCTGAGTGTGACTTGCTTGTACAATTGATTTAACACCATAAAACACATATGGAAAATAGTTAATTACAGCATTTACTAGATTCTACATTATAACTATGGTGAGCAAACTGCAGGACATGGTTGCTTTTGTGTGCCAAATTAAGCAAATCTGTATTCTCTGTGCTTATGTGTAATAAAGTTATACAAAAACTTTCTTGATAATTAAGATCACTGGGATGAAGAAGTAATTGTGTGAATGAGAACTATCCATGTGAAATTATGTCCTTTAAGACTACTATAATTAAGTAATAAAGTTATGAATGACATTCTGTATTCATTAAATATCAAGTGCATTAAAGCTTTTAAGAAACAGATTCAATGAGCTTTCAGTGATCATGGCTGGAGATTTCACAGTCTCACTCACATGAAGAACCAGTCTTTTCATACAATCAAAAAACAAAAAAAAAGCACTCAACATAAACATGTTTTCCCCAACACAGATTTCCCTGCTGAAGGCTGAGACTGGTGACACCACTGGTGGTGTGGTTTGTGGGCTTTTTTGTTCTGTCAAAGGAGCCAACCTACTTCCTGGAGGCTCTTTCCTCTGAGATCCTTTCACCAAATAAGTTCCTAGAGAGCTTCCACACAGGTAAGAAGTTTTAGGCTGCTCAGACCTTACAAAAACTGACTATCCTTTTATGTATATTACATTAATGTTTATGTTACCATAGGATTTCTAAAAATGCAAAAGAAACGTGAACATAAAGGTTTATAGAATCATCCATACTGCTTCACCTCAGCAAAGTATAAAACTGGGGAGTGTAGTACTTTAGTAGGACCAGAGCTGAATGCATTAAGAAACTTGCAGGAATATTCTTTTCTTTACACAGTCTTAAACACAAGTGAGTTTTAAGAACTTATAAGAACAAATTAATGCTCTTCAACATGCGCTTTATAGTCTTTTCTGTCTGATAAACAGATCCAGGGAGAGTTTCCAGCCACACACAGGCTTCAAAAACAGTTCTAGGCAACTCTCACTCCTTGGTTTGATGCCCCTTGCTCTGTGTGCCTGGTGCTACACCATTAGGGAGTTGAGCCCTCACAGACTCTATAGGCTCCCCATTTGAATGGGACAAGAAGAAAGGGAGATGTTGTGCCACTGTTCTATATTGGCATTGCTTGGCTCCCACATCAGTTTCAAGCTGCTGAGCACCATTTTCTGTGCCCTGAACTCGCCCAGCAGTCAAAGTTAGTTTGTCTTGCTCTTATACAGCTTACTTAAAGACACAGGCTGGAGCAATGAAGGTTTACAAGACCATTTTTCTTCCCTGCTCCCACACACAGTGTTCAGTGCTGCCTTATCAAAGCGACTGAGATTGCTGATGTAAGATCACCGATTAGACTGGTCCACAAAGGGAATACAGACTTACTCATGGACTCACTCTCTTCCTCACCATTTCAGATATTAGAGATTTTCAGTTTTAAAGCCTGAACAGGAATTCTTCATGTATCTGTCACTGGGAAGGCAATTGCATGTACTTGTATACCCAAAATCCTTCATAAAATGGAAAAGCAAAGATTTCAGCTTCCCAAAAGAACTCCTATTTTTTCACTGGTGCTCCACAGGGCCTAGTATTTATAAACTTGAGTCTAATGCAAGATTTATTGGGCTATTGAGGCTTTTCAGTTCCTCTCACATACGGCTTGCTTATTTGCTGTTTTGCCTCAGCAGTTCATGCAGTATATAAACACATATGACATCCATTTTACCTTTATACGAGTAAAAGCAAATACATACAACGAACCCAAAAGAAACAAGCGGATTCCTAAGTCTGAACAACCTGAAGTCTGCTTCTTATATCTTAACTCCTAAAATCCTTTACCCAAAGGCTTAGAATTTATTTATTTATTTAACTTAAACTGGCTTCTACATGACTAAATAAAAAGTAACAAATTTTCACATCAGCATTTGGCAAGACTTTGAAAATTCCCAAATGTGACCACTGCTACAAGTGATAGTGTTTGCTCTTAATTCCCTTGTCTACTTGTAAGAAATTTGCACTACATCACAACAGTGATAATTCATGCTATGTGTTTTATTTTTCAGAGGTTCTGACAAACTAGTCACAAAACTTTTCTTGAAACTCTATGGTAGTCCTTCCCAGTAAAAGCCAAATCCTTACAGCTACCAGAAATCTTAAAATATGTTTTTCAGTAAGGGAAGATTTGAAATTAGTACATTTAAAATTTCAACCACAATTAGAGCCAAGTGCTATGCCAAGGATCTTTGCCAGCTGGAAGTTGGTATTGTGTGAAGAGCTGGAAAAGTATAAGCTTTCATTTTACAATGTTACAAAGATCTTTCTAGGATCACACAGTATTTCCTTTAAACTTCTCCACTAATTTGAGACAAATTCTTGGCTTTAGGGGATGCTCTTTTCACAAACCCTTGTAACCAAATAATTCCGGGAAAAGTCAGTTCAGAAAAAAGCAGAACAGTATATATCTGAAATAGAGGAAATATCTGAAGGTAAAATATATTTTGTCTAAGCTGGATAAAATTATCTGTCGAGGGTCTAGAGAAGATGTCAAAGACCTGCTGCAGAGACAGTCCACCATAATGCTACTATCTCTACTTCTATAAGGTGTGCATTCCTAAGCACAGACATGTATGCAAACAAAAAGCCATATCTAGTCAAATTAAAAGTAACATTAAGTTGGGAGACGTTCGATTTTTAAATTTCAGCACTGGCTTTTCTTAACACTCCGTTTTCTTTTTAAAACACAGCCCTCTTAAGTTTGAATGAGTGTTGGGGGTCAACCAGTATATACTCTAAAGTCAAGGAAGTCAAAGATAACATCATTCGATTCCCTGCCTACAGAGCAGTTATCAGCCCTCCATCACAGTCCTCCCCTCTCCGTCCCCTTACAAATACCCCCATCTTCCTGTTTATTACCAACACACGATGCCTACCATAAGGCAAACAAAGCATGAAACAAACCAAGCAATTTACATCCGATCTGCAGTCCCACAGAACTCCTCACCCAAGAATAACTGCGCAGGTCGTTGCTAGTGCTCCTCCTTTGCAGGCAGCGCATGAAGAGGGAAGGGGTTTACACAAGGTCACCCAGTGACTCAGCAACAAACAGTGAAAAGGACTCGGGGCAGCCAAGCCGTGCTTGGTGTGACTGCAGCTCAGTGGTTAGCCCTGCCTCGGCAGAAAACCGTGCTTCCATACCCAAAGGCAACAGCTAGCTCTGTTAAGGTGCTAGCCAAGCACCCTCACTGAGGTTAGGTTTATTGCCTATTATCAGTAAATGCTTCAGTTCTAACAGCAAAGTTACAAATACCCACATTTTCTCAGAGTTATACAGCAGCTACGAAGCACAGAGTTGCTGTGTGCACAATAAAGACTTCATTATGATAACAAAAATGACAGATTTGTACATCTGCAAATTCTGCGCTTCTCAGTGCTCTCTTGCAGATTTTGACACAGACTTAATACTTAATAAGTATCAGAATCCAGCTAGCCTATTATTCCACCTACTCATAAAAGGGATATATTTCTGTTCAGAGACAGCATGTTAAAGTGATTCGCAGGAGGGGATGGTGAAAGTTTCCTTCTCCCAGAAACCTCAGGAAGTTCAATTAAACGTGGACAAGCGTAACAGCTTGAAACAGGCACTGTTTGATACAAAGACATCACTATCTTTCAGCAAAGAACTTGACGCTAGTTTTACATGAACAAAGAGCTGTTTCCAATTAAAATCATAGTAATGGGGTACTGGAGAAAAAAATTCCACCCAAATGCTCTTCAGGTACTTGCCTTTATGGAACAATTACCCAGTGATGAAATTACATCCTTTTCCAGCCACTTCACCAGGAGCATCATAAGGGAATGCTGTAGAGATGCAGTAATGTGTAAGCACGATGGCTGCTAAAATCTAGTCCTCTGTTAATTCCAGTCCAGTTATTTACCGAACTGAATTTTTCAGATATCTCTACCATGAGTCTGATAATGACATGCTTCACAACACATATAATTTTATAACTATTGCTGAAAATGCATCTACCAGTCAAATAGTATTTGGGTATCCAGATAAGCAAAGTGATATTTCTTAACATAGGCAACCAACACATGTTGATAAGTGCAACTTATCTACCACAGATTTTTCATCCCTACGACTGAATACTACAACACACAACTGTTTCAGTTACTCCTATGCACAGAAAAAACAAAGGCTTTTGACATTTTCAGTTCTTCAACATATTTAGTTATTCAGTTCAGTAGCAGCACCAAAGCCACACCTCTCATGTACACAGGAAAGTCTAAGACTATTGATAAGAGAACTGCAAACTCAATATATATTTCTTTTGATATGCTAGATTATATTCTTCCTCTGCCCCTATCTTCTCTCTTGTCTTCACATGATACAGAGAATGAAATCCCTTTTTCCCACTGGATAAATACTTCATCAATTCTTTGTATTGTTCTCATCATATTAATATCCTTTATATGCCATGAGCCCTAAATATCTTTTTTTCTCGAAATGGTCAGGCTGACAGATATCTAATAAAGTCAGAAAAGGTCTTCTTAGCCCTTCTTAGCCTTCCAAGGTGGCTTCTTGTGCTTCAGACCTGATTAAAAGGCTGCATGCCCATGACCCTAACTGTTCCAGTGACATCAGCTGGATTTAACAAAAGCTAGGCCAGTGCCTCTGTCTGCAGACATTGCCTATCAGTATAGCCAACTGATCTTTCCTGAGGAATAACCATCTACAATTAGGATCGAGGAAAATATGTTGGAGGGATTTTAGCCATTAACGAACTGGTAGGAATCCACTGTGTTATATGTTCACAGAGCTTTGCCTTCACTATTATATCATGAAGTTCTGCTTCTAGCTTCCCTAGCAGGAGCTGAAAATACCAGCTGTGACAATCTGAGTGTCCTAAAAATATGGCTGCCATGGCCTTCTTAAGATACATTAGAGACACTAATCTTGTTCCACTAAGCAAATTAAAAGTAGAAACACACCTCCCAAAGCCTGGTGTCTGAAATCCTTTTTCCTTCCTCTCCCAACAATTTTATCCTATATATACATATAAATTTAAATACAAACAGTAACACATATGCTATACACCACAGCAGGATGCTGTCATTAAATGATGTAGCCAGAAATGGCTGCAGATTTGGCAGGAAAAGTTAATTTCTTATATGCCTAACCCCTTGGTCTCAGCCTGAGACGCAGTGACCTCACCAAAGCATTACATCGCTGTTCACTAAGGTCACGAGAAACCTGAGCTGGAATGTGCAATATCCCAATAAAACAGACACATTCCACAGGAGTGACATGGAGAGGAGCCAGCCTGAAGGCCACTGTGCATACACCCTGGTAGGGTGGGTTTTCCTGTTTGTTACATTCCCTTCAGCATGTCAGAGATCTGCTCACACACATAGGCAAAATGCCCACCTTTCAAGAACATTATATGGGAACCAGACACAGACACAAATCCACCTGCAGCACTTGCACAAAGGAGTTCCTTGCAGTTCTCATTATCATGACATATGCTGAGCTTAAAATCCTTGCTGGCCTGTCTGTGCTAACATAGCTCAGCTTATTTTACTTTGCCAGCTCATAAAGTTCAAGCTCAGCATCCTTAACTGCAGCTCAGTGCCATTCTCTGCAGAGTGAACCATTCCCTTTCTTTTGCTGGTTCGTTCTCTCACACACACATCTTTTATTTTTTTAAGTGTTCTGTTGCTCTACTAAATTTGGAAAAAAAAAGAAAAAAAAAGGCAAGCTCAGTTTCAAGAGAAGTGCAAATTTGCTTTAAACTTGTTTGCCCTGTAGAAAGCTAATTTTGAAATGAACATTCTAACATCATGTTAGGAAATACCATGTCAGATTCTTTGCAATACCAAAAACATTGTATCAAGTATTTTTTTATTTGGAAATCAGTTAAGATGATTTATCTCAAATAAAATTATCTGAACACTATCTATGACCTGTTCTGTTTTCTTGACAGAGTTAAAAGAATTAATTTATTTTTCCCTTTCTTTATTACACCACTGTTAAAGAAAAGAATAAAATCATCATAAAACACTCTGGTTTGGAAGGGACCTAGAAGATGACTTGGTCTAACCGCCCTGCCATAGGAAGGGGGGCCTTTCCCTAGACCAAGGAGCTCAAGAAACTTTGTGCTGCATTACTATCTATAACTTGAATGCTGAACAGAAATATTTTTTAAAAATTTTGTCTGGTTTCAGATTTGTTTGTTGTGGTTTTTTTCCCTTTGGCTTTCCCACATTTGATAAATCACTCGGCTTTCTACCACCCTTTTTTTACTGTGTATTTATGTAAGCACTTCCCAGTAAATAAAGTTTCAGATGAAATAAGCTGATGTTTGAGTCAGCAAAGATATGCAAGAAAAAGAGAACTAACATATGCATGCTACTACATCAAAGTATCCATATTTATTGGGTATAATGGAACAGCAAAGTCAAGGGATGTGCAACCATCAGCAGAAGGGCACATGTTGCTGATAAAATATATTGAAGAAGCCATGTAAAAACTGGCTAATACTTAGCCCTTATCTACACAGCAATAATTTATGTATGTTCATATGTATTTATATATATACATTAAAATACACACATAGACACATACAAGATGATTTTTATCACCAGTATGGCGGTTCTTACGCATTTTCTCTCTAAAACAGGAAAACATACCATTTTTAATAACATATCATTTTGAAGTCCTGTAAGGGGTTAAAATGGATAGATGGATACTTTGAACATGCAACCTCTGGCACAGATTTCCTCTGTTAAAAGGCAGGCCCATAGAGGACTAATGCTGTGGACATTACCATTTCTGTAGCAGTGTCCTAATTACCACTCTCTGTGCCGACCACCTAAAAGTCAGGGTGTTGGGTTTGCTCTTTTTTGCTCAGTACGGCACAAAGGCTTTCCAGGAAGCTGTTCAATAGGTGGCATGGATCCATCATAATTTAAAATCTAACAGACATTACAATTCTTCATTTCCACATGTATCACTTTAAGGAAACCTGCACTAAATTTATTCCATCATACAGCCAACATTCACCTAGAAGCCTTTCAAATCCTTGTGGAATTCCTCACAGTACTATTAAACAAAGGCAGTATATTTGCTGAAAGTACAAAAGCTGCTGTAAAACAAACAAAATTCAATTCAACTTTACACTGAAATATTGCTAAGTATGAAATGTCTTTGTATTTCAAATTTGATAGGTTCAAAGCTAATTGATTTCAGACCACTGAATACTTAGCAAAAAGGAGAAATTGTTTTAAAGATTTTAGAAAATAACTTAAAGTTTATTGGATACGATATGTGAGCCTTAGCCATCTAATTATCATCAATTTTTAAATACCAAGCCAAGCAGTAACATTTGGGGAAAAAATAAAATCTACCTTTAAAATAAGTGATATTTTTGGGTAATATTTCACACAGGGAGTTACACAAAGGTAAATCATCACTTTATCCCAGGAGATCCTCTTGCTGCTGTACAGCTATAGGATAAATTATCCCTTCCCTTTTGGTTTTGATGTTTATAAAATATTAGTTAGTAGAGATTCAAACAAGTCACCAGCATGTTTGCAGAGGGAGGAAAATGATTTACACAGATACAACTAGATTCTCCTATGCATACTCTACTTGTTACACTAAGATCCATGAAACTTAGTAATTGTGGAAATTTTAGTGCAATCTACTAGTCTAATTCCATGGGCTGGAGGCATGGGATAAAAGGGAAACCCTTTAAAACACATTTTGGGGATGTATTATTACCTGAAGAACATCTCCGATTATTCTTATTAAGGAACAGACCTATTAAAAAAATTCTAAGTACTGTTTACATAATCAAAATAACAAATTGTTAAAACTGAGAAAATTAATGATTGAACATTTAGAATTGAGGTTCTCATTCCCAAGCAGCACCATAGATTTCTACGACAGAAAATGACACTTCATGAGTCCATAATATGAACTCATTGATCAATAGAAATCCAGGTTAAAAGTTGATACACATTCTAATACAGTACAAAAAATGTATTTATGTAACATACTATACTTACAGTCTTGTTTTTTTTTTTTAATAATTGATGGTCTCCAAAATGAGGCCAGGATTAAAACAACACGAGCAAGGAAATTTTTTTTATTTTTTTTTTTACAACCAACACAAGCAGATAGAATAGCTTTTATTCAAGCCAGATCTTGTCTAAACTACAAAAGCGGGATAACAAGTTATAAAACAGCTGGCTCCTGCTAATTACTATTTCTAGATTTATTGGATTTTGGCCTAATTAAGAAATTTAATTAAAGTCCAATCTACAGCACAGATGACAACTGTATTAAGCACAGCAGCTTGCTGGCTTTGTTGGATCGTTAGCGCCTCTCAGTGAACGCCAACTGCAGGGCACGGCTCTCCCGGGGAAATATCCCTGTGAGCGTCAGCCCCGGCCAAGCGGGCACCCCTCAGTGCCCTTCCCCTGACCCATCCTCAGTGCCACACAGAACAGCAGCACTGCCTACAGGGTTCAGGCAGCTGGAAACCAACAAGCACACCCAGTAAAGGCACTCAGGCTTTTCATTCATCCTAACACCAGCCTGCACATTTCTTAGCTGACTTCCAGTAGGGTGTAAGACCAAATTGGAATTTCCTTTAAAGGAAGTTGAAATAAAACCACGCACCACTTTACCCAGACTTCAGTAAAGCCTTTGACGTTGCTTCCCACAGCGTTCTCCTGGGGAAACTGGCTGCTCATGGCTTGGACAGGTACACAGGATTGGATGTTTGGGCCCACAGAGTGGAGGTCAGTGGACATAAATCCAGGTGGTGGTTGGTCACCAGTGGTGTCCCCCAGGGCTCAGTGCCGGGGCCAGTCCTGTTTAATACCTATCAGTGATCAAGGAGATTGAGTGCACCCTCTGTCAGTTCTCAGATGACACCAAGTTGGGTGGGAGTGTTGATCTCCTGGAGGGTAGGGGGGCTCTGCAGAGGGATCTGGACAGGCTGGATCAATGGGATGAGGCCAACTGTAGGAGATTCAAAAAGACCAAGTGCAGGGTCTTGCCTACAGTGCTACAGGCTGGGGGCAGAGTGGCTGGAGACCTGCCCAGCAGAAAAGGACCTGGGGGTGCTGGTCAACAGAGACTGAACATGAGCCAGTGTGTACCCAGGTGGCCAAGAAGGCCAGTGGCATCCTGGCCTGTACAGAAATAGCATGGCCAGCAGGACCAGGGCAGTGATTGTTCCCCTGCACTTGGCACTGGTGTGGCCACACCTTGAGTGCTGTGCCCAGTTCTGGGCCCCTCAGTTCAGGAAGGACACTGAGGTGCTAGAGCATCTCCAGAGAAGGGCAACAAAGCTGGAGAAGGTTCTAGAGCAGAGGTCTTATGTGGAGCAGCTGAGGGAGCTGGGGTTGTTTAGTCTGGAAAAAAGGAGGCTCAGCGGTGACCTTATCACTCTCTACAACTCCATGAAAGGAGGTTGTAGCCAGGTGGGGGTCGGCATCTTCTCCCAGGTAACAAGTGACATGGCAAGACAAAATGGACTCAAGTTTCACCAAGGGAGGTTTACATTAGACACAAGGAAAAATTTCTTCATGGAAAGGGTTGTAAAGCATTGGAACAGACTGCTCAGGGAAGTGGTGGAGTCACTGTTCCTGGAGGTATTTAAAAGATTTGCAGATATAGTGCTTGGGGACAGGGTTTAAGACAGACTTCCCAGTGCTGGGTTAATAGTTGGACTCAATGACCTTAAAGCTCTTTTTCAATCTAAATGATCCTATGATCTTATCTATATATAATGTTCCATGGGTAATAAAATACTTTTTATCTGGAAATAAAAGCCAATATTAAAAAACGATGAGCTTGAAAAGCCAAAGCCTATAATTACGTCTAGAAAACTATAGCACAGGAGCTCCAGGAAAGGGACTCTGAGGCTACCACATCTTTCCCAGACTATCTAGAAGGTCCCAAGCAGCACTGCAATGGTTGAGCCTGGCTGGAGCCTTGGCCAGATGCACACCAAAGCCACTCTGTCACTCTGCTCCACAAACAGACAGGGGAGAAAAAATACAATTAAGAGTTCATGAACTGAGAAAGGGACTGTGAGAGATCACTCACTGAATACTGTCACAGGCAAAACAGACCCAACCTGGAAATATTCACTGAATTTATTGCTAACAAAATCAGAGCAGGATAATGAGAAGTAAAATGAACCTTAAAAACACCTTCTCCTCATCTCTCCCTCCTTCCCAGGCTCTGCCTTCTCCCCCTCATTGGCAAAGGGAGATGGGGAATGTGGGTTATGGTCAGTTCATCCCATATTGTTCCTGCCACTGCTCAGGGAGAAGAGTCCTTCCCTCACCCCAGCACGGTGTCCCTCCTACAGCAACACTTCTCCACAAACTGCTCCAATGTAGGTCACTCTTCCATGGAATACATGGCACAGGCTGCTCCAATGTGGGTCCCCCCAAGGGTCACAAGTCCTACCAGAACATCTGCTCCAGCATGGGCTCCTCTCCACGGGTCTGCAAGTCCCTGCCAAGAGCCTGACTGATACAGCATGGGGTTCCCACAGGTTCACAGCCCTCTTTTGGGCATCCACCTGCCCCAGTGGATCCAATTTTGTGCAGAAATGGGCTATTTAAGACATCTGTAAAGAAGACACAAGAAACAACCTAAAAGGGATGGCTGAAAATCATTGGGATTGTTAACCTTGAATAAAAGAAGACAGAGAAGTGGTAAGGGTCTCTGTATCTGTGCAAGGTTGTTACCAAGAGAAAAAGGAATAAAATCCACACTGGATTAACTGGGAAGTGGACGATAAAGCAGTAAGACTGAGGGTAGATACTGTGAGGGAGAGGAGGGAACCAGTAAGACAGGCTAACCAGAGAGAGACATAACCTAACTTATCAAATCTTTCTGAGAAGCATCTCCATCAGGCAGGCATTTAAGATCAAGTTGAACAAAAATATTGTCGTGCTTTTTCTATCCATCCTACTGTTAAGACCAATGAACCCAGTAATCTTTTTTAATTCCTTGACAGATTTTTTTTTTTTTTGGAGGGAAGGAGTATGGATATATACATTTACCTCTGCATTCCATATCAGTTCTTCAAGAGTACTTCTCAAATGTCTCGCCACTAATTTAAGGGTCACTTAAATGTAAGGCTAAGATAATGTGATTGTTTTAGAGGACTCTCAAGGCGTTTTGACAGGACCGTGATTTAATGTTCATTACACTTGCCTTATCACCATACTTGCAGTATTTTTTGTTCATGCTTCAAACACTGTGCTGCAGAGTAGGACTTCTCTCTTTTTAAGGGCAGAAATCTGCCAGGGTACCAAATTCCAATCTAAACCACACATTGTCTCCTCAAAGGTTTTAAAAGACTAGTTTATAATTGAATGTCTTTAATCACCTGGGCTTGCACAGTTACACAAGAAATAAAATCTTGGTTCTCTAAAACAAGCAATGTAGAAAATATTCATTTAATTCCAACTGTTAACAATGTCCCAAAAACCAAATACCCTAACCAAGTAAAAATCCTTATTTTTCCATTAACTGTTTTTAATAGTTTCTGATTAAAACTTTACATTCATCAAGAATTACAAATGTCACTATGTATCTCAGATCTACAGAATTAAATTTTAAGTCAGAATTTAAATTTACCCCCTGAAGTGATTGTCAAATGAGGCAGAAAATCCACTGTGTTTTCCTATCCTTGCATAAGCTTTTTTAAATTTTATTAACATAAAACCAATAGAACTCCAGAACAATTGAGAACTACTTATTTGTATTTTGATGAGCTGCCAATCAAGATGCAAACAGCACGGGCAAAGAAAGAATGCCAAAGATTTGTTAACTGAATACCTTCTGAAAACAGCTGCACGTGACATACAAAACACATGCAAATAGACGTGCTCACGTATCCTGGCACATTTTTAAGGAACCACTGACTAACCAGTTGGGTGGGTGAAGATGATTATCTTCTTTTTTTTCTCTTTACATTTTTAATTCTAGTTTTTCTGGCAGTGCACCTTGCTCTTATACAGACACCAACAGGTGCTAGGACTCTTGCAGGCATATTTGTTTTCCAGGAAGGCTCTGGCAAGCCCTTCTAATGTGACAGGCAATAAACTCAAAGCTCGTAGCTGGTGTCAAGCAGGTTGGTGTTGAGTATCTGTAGTGGGAAGCTACAAAATGAAACCAACATGTTGACAACACTGACTTTGTAACAAATGTGCTTTTTCTTCTTAAGCCATTGTTCTTCACAGAAATGTGCACAAAAAATACAATTTTTCCACTGAATTTAACCATGCAGGGAACATTATGTCAGAGTTTTTAATCTCTATTTAGTATTCTGGTTTGGATACCACCAGTCCTGCCAGGCCAAAACAGCTGCAGTGGGCAGATCAAGAACACTCCTGGGATAAATGACAGGTTCCTATATTCCCTTATGGTCTCCATCTGAAGATCCAGGTCTTAGTCAATTGATTATTTCAGTGTGAGGGTCTGGGTAGGAAGGAAGACTCTCACATTTGCTATTACAGAACCAGCTTAATGGTTAAAAATCAAAAGTTCTTTTTGTTTGTTTAGGTTTTTTATTACCAGTGTTGCCATGCTTGAATAGCAGTGATGGTTAACAGTGTACAGTGCTGTTGGAGAGAATCCCTGGTTATTCCAGGTTATCCAGGATAGCATGATAATATGGCTTGTCAGGACCTCATGAGTTCTCTATTTCAACCTCCTGCTCGGGGGGCAGCTCTGAAGTCTGACCAGATTGCTCAGGGCTTTATTCAGTCTGTCCTGAAAACCTCCAGGGATGCATCCTGCAACCAGCAGCCTATTCCAATTCATTCCCCACTAGTATAGGACATTCTGCACACCATATTCTATGCTGCTCATGGTGCACTGAAAATTCTCACATGCTGACAACTGAGGCTGTTCTGACAAGAGTGTCTTCCACTAAGCATCACGGCTTTTCTTGAAACTTGCAGAATCCACTCTTTCCTTTAAGAACCCGTTATCCTTGACCTTCTACAATGTATCCTCCAAGACAATTAACACAGACTGTATAGTCCCTTTCTGTATTGCTTATTAATCTGCTAGACATTGGACCTGCAGTTACTACAACTCAGGCCAAAGTAACATCCACAGACGAAACACAAATCACTTCGTTTCACTGACTTTTTTTCATCATTATGCTTGATCACATTATTCTTCCATTTTAATTCACTGGTTCAGTCAAAGAAGGATAGGAGAGATGAGAAAACAAATACTATTTGTAAAAACACATAGATGGTGAACAATTATCACTGTTTTCACACACATCTAGAACACACCATAAACATTTAAAAAAAACCCCAGATGTTATAAATTTTATACAGCTTTATTGCTGAAAAGAACACCACTATCGTCATAGGTCTTTGGCCAGATGGGGCAGAAATAGTTAGCACATCCTCCTGAGCAGGAAAAATCAAACACAAATGAATAAGATAAAAACTAGTGCTCCAGTGTAGCATTTGATTTGAAAGCTTGCAGATTAGAAGATACAATACAGCTCATGAACATTTAATATTCGAACATACTAACACACTGACACAGTCCTATGGGGATGAGATAAACACCCAACTCAAACAATTGCTACAAATTTATTATATCTCAATATTCAGTTCAACTCAAAATGCATCTGCCTTATCACCTCAAATCTTAAACAATGGGGGGCCTATTTGCACAGTGATTTTTCTCTATGTGCTCAAGGACAATACAGACAATTTTCTCTCTAAGCATTAGTTCATTATACAATAAATAATTGATCAGCATTCTACTGACTCCTCTATAATTATTCAAGCTTGTCAGCAGCATAACTTCTGAGAAGAAAAACCAAAAAAAAGACACACACTGAGAGTTTTAATTTAACTGGCATTGCTCTGGAAATGGCAAATATCCATTGGCTGAACAGAATACTTAAATGCTGTGTTTGTTCAACTAACTGCAAACTTCTACAGTCTGATTACAGCAGCTTTGATACAGCAAAACACAGAACACAAACTCCTGTTCTCTACAAAAGAGTTGAGAATGCTAAAGACTTTCCAAAACCAAATCCTTCAGCTCCCAGGACTGACATGACATGTTGAGATACAGCACATTTGCTTGACAGATCTGCCTTTATAAAATGCATTTTAAAAGTGGATTAAGGACTTGAAAATTGTTGGTACTTTCATAGGTCATGCATTTTATTATGATAAAAAATGCAGACTTTATAAAGTTGCTATTTTAAGATCTGATTTTGTACCTTACCTGCTTTGTACACGATTGACATAGTAAGTTTAACATCAGCTTTGCACTTTCTTTGCTTCCTATGTATCAGTATTATTTACTAGGATCAGGAGAAAATATTGAATACTGAATTCTAAACAGTTTTTTGCACATTTTAATGACACAGCTTGACTATGATGTATCAGTCAGGTCACCGTATTGATTTCTTTATCATCTTTATTATATATTGCCCTGTTTTACAAGAATATGTTATGACCACAATCCACTTCTGCATGGATAAATTGATCTTTGTTAAGGAAGCCCATATTGTACAACTGTTAATCAAGGAACATGTTTCTCTATTAATATACATGAGGGAGAGAGGGGGATTTTGAGACACACTTGGGAATCAGACACCCAACTGAAAAGAACCAGGTAATTAATTCAGTCTTTAAAGCTATCTCCCCATTTACAAGAAACATTATACAAGTTAAGCTCCTGATCTTGTGTTCAACAAGAATCTATCACATGCAAAAGAAATCTGAGTACTTACTACTGACATTAATGTTTCCTCACCACTCAGAGCTAAGATTTTGTTCAATAAAGTGTCTGCGTATGGATATTAAAATAACTTAGATATGGGGTAATAGATATCTAGATAGTAGATATGGACAAATCCTATGTTGGCAGCACTCTCATCTTCATTAGTACCTAAACTGCAGAGGCAAAAATAAATAAATAAATAAACAAACAAGCTCTACTTCTTTCTTATGTGGAGAGAATGGTACAAACCTGTACCACTCTTACAAAGGCTACAGCAATCATAACCATTTTGCCCTGAGAGAAAAAGTTAACACATAAAAAAACCAAAATGCCCACAACTGGCAGCTGCAACATATTCCTCAGTCTGCAAGACAGTCACACATTGGTAGCAATTGTGGTATAGGCATCCAACAACCTGTCAATGCCTTTACTTTCTCTTGCCCCTGCATTTCTAACACAAGCAAGCATAGCCTTTCAGACTCTTAATTACAAGAAATCCAAAAGCAGACTCCAAGATAATCTAGAATATTGAATGAAATTCCAGATATACCATTCGAAACATTATGGAATGACTAGAAATGCCTCAAAGAAGTAAGATCTATCATATGCATGCTGATACTCAGTTGTCAACAAATCACAAGCATATAAAAAATAGTGCTGTCAAAACAGCAAGTATGACAGTCAAATCACATAGCTGAATTTTCATACTAAATATTTAGATTATATGGTTTTTTTCCTTTAAATGTGCAATGGATTTTAAGGAATGGCGCATAGCACTGTTTTCTTGTAACTATAACCTCACTTTCTCACCCGCAGCTGTATGTTAAATTACAAAACATTACATCTTCACTATAAAGACATAAGCTAGAAAGGTATGCAACAGGAATGAAAAAAACAATACAAAGGTAATCTTACATAGTTTTTGCCATATAGGAACGTCATGTAAATCTTTTGTTGTCTGTATATAACCTGCCAGAAGTCTTTCTGCATTACTTTCATTAACATATAAACAGAGAAGTTAGAATTCACTGAGAGTCACCACACCAGTAAGACTCCCCAAAATTTCTCAGTCATAACAGATGAGTCAGATGAATTCAAGTTAGGATACTATATCTGAAAGAATTCGAGCAAAATCTGTGTACTATCTGAGTAGCAGCCTGGTCAAACTGCTGGCCCAAACATGAGCATTTAGTGAACATGTGAGCAATTCTTGTTCAATTTAAATCTTGGTAAACTTCACTGTAGGTGGGAGAACCAGACTTCTTTTTCTTCTGCATGTATTTTTCTATATTACTCACAGATTCACCATCTGTATCATTTAGGCAATATGCAATAGTAGACAACAGCACTTGCTGATGAAGAACTTAAGCATAACCACACTGGCTCAGACCAAGATCATCTAGTCTAGCATACTTTTTCTGACACTAACTGAGTACTGATCCAACACCAGATGTCTTGGGATAAACACTAGGAAAAAGGAAATAAGGGAAAGTGAGGCAAAAAGTATGGAAGAGCTCCCATGCAAGGAAAATTTGTGCAGAGCTCTTCAGCTTAGAAGAAAAGCAATTTCGAGGACAACATTCATACAGATAGTTAAAAATCAACAGGCCATTCTCTTCTAGAATAAAAATATAGTTGGGTGAAGACCTAGGAAAAAAACAAGGAAGGTGGCTTTTCAAGGAACAGGCAGCAAAGTAATGAAAAATAATTAAAAGGACCTGTTGCTCTAGAAATGTATATGGGTTGAGAGGGAGAACGGATGAATTTCTGGGGAAAAACAATCCAGTGATGGCTGTTAAATACAACGAAACTACATTCAGCACAGAAAATCACTAAGCTGCAACAGCTGGGGGATGGGAAGTGTCTCATATTCTCAGCTTACTAATGCTCAGGGCACTTGATGTGTTGAATAAAATGCAGTATAACACAATATAACTTTTAACATATAAAAATGGGTCAGCTCAAGATTACAATGAAAACTGTACTTAAGGTTTCTGATTCTTTCTCTAAAACATTATGGTTCTGGTCATCATTGCGATCAAGTAATAGACTAAGGAGCTGTGCATTACAGTCAGCCTTTCAGTACTCCAGTAGTTCAGCTGCAAATATTCAGTGTTTTACCAAAGGAAAAACAAAGCAAAACAATAACCAATAACTTAACCTTAATTTCTATCTTATTTTCCATAAATTTGATTAATGAGATGCAAGTTATTGAATGACAGATATTAGAAGAGCATATTATGAGTTTTGTTTCAGAACATCTCTTTCAAATATGAGTTTTATCAAGTATTAATTATTTTCTCTTAAAAGCAAGTACCACTTGAAAAAGACTATGTTGTTAGCTTCTTTCTGTTACCAAGTAAACTCTTTATATAGTTTGTTCGTTGGATAAGAATAGAGAACAAGCCTATCTCTAGCATAAAAGAACTAATAATGGACATTAAAGCACCCTTTGGGAAGAGGAGGGATGAAATAACAACCTAAAGACCGGTTACAATCTTTATCTTATCATGTCAAGTTGTCATCTTGAAATGCATAGAAAAAAAGCCACAAAAGAGAAAAGAAAAAGCCATCTGACAGTAATTTATACAGCAGATTCGTTAAAGCTGTAGGAATAACAAGTCCTGTTTGATACACCTTGGTTTTTTCACTCATACCTTGAGGGCTTTTCCTCAACATCACTGGAACTACTTTTCAGTGAAAGCTTAAGAAAAATTTTAGCTAAGGCATGGCATGATTTTTCTTACTTCATGACATTTATCATGGCTGTTCAATTTTCTGAAAAATTCAGAAAGTTTTAAAACTCATATTGCCATAGCTGATGGGGGGAAAAAATGAAAACAGTTAGGTGAGTAACAATTCATATACCTTAATAACTATAATCAACAAAATTACCATCAGTGGCATTACCTTTCCTCCAAAAATCCTTATGGCAAGCATGAATCCTTGAAAGGACACTGATTTAAAAAGTATTTCTAATTGTTAGCCTATCATTAGCGATTCTGATCTACAAATCACTGAAATTAGTTTCTTCCTTCACACTTTCTTTCCCATTTCCCCTGGCAACCAACACATATCAGTTTGGAAGAACTATTGATTGGTGAATACTTTTGTTCTTTCATTTGGTTGCAGCAGCAAGTACGTGAAATGAAGATTTATCACATGTGCACATATACATAGATACACACAAGAAGTCACAAGACACAGCACACACAACACTGCTACAGCACTACACAGCTGATATTCATATTACATATGATATTCCTAATCATATTCTTGATACTAATATTACAGTAAGAAAGGGTTGGGAAAAAATCTATAAATGCTCCTGCTTATTTTAAAGAGGAAACTATAAACCAGAAGATGCGGAGATTATATATGAATGACATATATGTTCCATTATTTCAGCAAAGCTCTGTGTCACCATCCCTGGAAGTGTTCAAAAAACGTGGATATGGTACTTGAGGAGATGTTTCAATGGTGAACATGGTGGTGGTGCTCAGCTGATCGTTGCCCTTAATGATCTTCAAGGTCTTTTCCAACCTTGACAATTCTATTCTGTGATTCTACAGGTCTACATATTCTACTTTATATGTCCTTACTTTGTATAATAGCCAATTCTCCGCTATCAAAAACAAAACAAGGAAGTCCATATTTCAGAAGGGTAGTTCAGGCCATTTGAATTGTTAACACCTACACAACAACACGTGTCTTTTATCCAATGAGGGACGTACCACTCCAGTAGCATAGGTTACAGCCAGGCTCAGCTTCCTCAGTCCATGTCAACCACACCACAGCTTCACATCAAGACGAGTTAAAAGGGAAAGGGTCTAACGAAGCTGAAGTCATTCTTGACAATGCTGAAGTTAAAAATTCTCTTTTCCTCAGTCCTTAGCAAGGCTAGGAGGAAGTCTAGCAACACTTTCTACTGAAAATGGCTTCATATATCTAACCCCCCAACATGCAATTTTGTGTGTATGTATGCTTTACAACAGGAAGGAATAAACTGAAGCATTTAGGAAGTTTGGCTAACAGTAACTGGGATTTTTGCCCTTAACATGAAATAAAAGGAGTTGTGCAGAAAATTGCTGTCTCATAGCTTCTGTCACTCTATTTCTATTGAAATCCTAAGCCCTAACAGCTTGAAGCTTCCCCAGAAGGGAAATTAAGAAACAAAAGCTCTGAAAAGAAGTTTAGTGTTTGGGTTTTTTAAAAATACATGTAGGTATGTATGTATATACAACCTGCAACGTTCAGCAAAACAAAAAACAAACCAAACAAAACCAAAAATCAAAACAAACAAACAAAAAGAAACAAGAAATTGCTTATATTTTCTATGAGGAATCCTCTGACTTGGGAACTGAGTTAAAAAAGAATTTAAAACTTGCCCAAGATTACACAAGCAGTCTGTGAAAGAACAAAGTGGGACAATCCCCTTAAATCTCATCATCAACAACTGTTACTAATCTTGTTATGAAAGGCTTACTTTTGCTTGAGGTAAGGCATGAATTTCTTAGTTGCCTCAACTTTCCTCTCTTAATATCCCATTAGACTTTACAGTAAACACTGTATAAGAGTGTAAAGGTACCTAGAATCTTTCTCAGAAGTTGGTATGTTGAGGTTTGCCTAAAGGTATCAACATACTTTATTTCTAAGTACTTTTTCACATTATGAACAAACCCACCCAATCACTCTATATTCTGTCTTTGGCACCAAAGGAAAATCCTAATGCACATGCTGGGATAAAGTAGCATAACTCCTCCTCAAAAACACACAAGAGTACTTTTAGCTCTCAAATCATTTTCACAGAAAAACAATGCTGATCTCAGAGCACATCTGAGGCTTAATCCATTCCATCCTCTCTAATTTTTAACAGTTAGTTACAAATATTTCATTTTCTTTACAGAGCGGGATTATAGGCTACCAATGAGAAAACAAATTACTTGTATTTTCAACTCCACTCCTGCTGGCATATCATTAGATCATATTACTTCTCCATGAATCAGTCTAACTGCACCTTCAATAGCATCCTTGCTAATACTTTTGCTTGCAGTATTGCAACTTTTTGCAAAATAAAAGTCCTAATCTGTTGTTATTCATTCACAACGTGCATTAACATTAAATAGACTGGAAAGCACAACAGAAATGGAGCATCTCCACTAAGTTGCCATTTAAGTTTCAGATACATTGACTTACAGGACTTGCATCTCCCACTATATAACACTCCTGCATGTGAAGTGGTGCTTGGAAGGAAATATGGAGCTGGTGAAATAGCTAAAAACAAGGAGGATGCAGAAAGAGGAGACTCCAATATTGCCCACAAGGCTATAGATAAGACATAAAATAGTCATAATGTTGCTAAGTAGCAAGGCCAGGCATCAAAGTCTTCCATCTCCAAAGGAGTTTTAGGCAAAGAAATCATCCCCCAAACAAGAGGAATATACACACTGCCCCATTTTCAAGAGCTCAAATTACTATCTGCAGTTCCTGTGCAGGTGTTTTCCTTGTGTAGGATGTTCAATTTAGAGCACTAGAATTGCACGACTGAAGGATAATCAGGTCACAAGTACTCTAGAGAACAACACAGCTGATACTTTGATCACTTGCCCTGCATATAGTGCACATATAAATCATAATCCTAGCCTTTCACATAAAAAGCCCATAAATCTGTGAAGTACAGTGGAACACATATACCTCTCCCAACCGCAAAAATCAAGTTCCTATAGGCATTTTAAAGTTGTAGCATTTAAGAATACATTATAACATCTCTTTTCTTTAGAGGCCAGTAATGAAACCTGAAACCTTTTTGCCCAAATAACTTATTTGATCTCTATCCTGTTATACACATAACACACATCTTTACCTCCTGCTCTCCCTAACTAGCAGCCAGCCCTGAAAAGAGAGAAAAGCAGCAAAAAACCTCACCAAAACACCAACTACTCTCTCTTTATAAAAAACCTGAGCATTTCTGTGTGCACACATATAAACAAAAAATTTCCATTTCTGTGTGCACACATATAAATAAAAAAATTCCCTTGATGTAGAAGACATTATATAGAACAGGCCTCTTCTACAGAAATAACAAAAAGCAATGCATCAGTGTTTCAAACTGGCAAAATGCTTGAGGAGATCCACCCCACACCTTGAGAAATTATTGACTGATTCTTTATTGCCAAGGATCCTCCCAAATGAACAAACAGTATTTCTGCAATTCAAGATGCACTCCATTTCTTGGATTTCCACAGTATTTCTAACAGGGCTCCCTTTAACAAAGGGGTGTAGGGGAGACATTTCTTGTTGATTTGCTTGGAGAGGAGACAGACAGCTGTGGTGAACATAAGGATTTTCCTAACTGGGAAGATGGGTAGCCTGAAGGCAAAAAACCCACAGTAGCCAACCAATCAGGCTCATTCTTTGCTTTAAAAATTGCTCAAAAAGTGCCAGAACAGGTGCTGATGCAATTGGTTAATCAGACAATTTTCAGCCTGCTTTTCCACTGGCAGGCTGCCCCCTGACACAGTGGGTTCTTTTTATTTTATAGTAGCATCATAAAAATCAAGCCACAATTTTAAGACCATCTCCTGTAGTGTCTTGCATGCATTCATATCACAACTCTTCAGAAGCTCCACTTTGCACCAGAAGCTAATTTTCAATTAAGTTTTTGCATTACTGATCCTGATGGTATATAATACACTTCTATTTGCAGCATTACTCATTTTTTTGCTTATTGCAAGATATGAAAGGGGATTCTATTAAATATATTAAAATACCTTGTCTAATTATTACCTTCTTTTCATTACTTGTATAGAGTTATTTCTATTTCCCTGCAACCATCTATGCAGAGAGTTGTTAAGGCTGCTGTTAATGAGAACTTATGATTGTTTTCTGCATGTCAATCACCCCTGTTTGCAGGGAGAGATAAATAATAAAATCCTGTGTCCCTATATAAATTACTGGGTTTCCAGTCACTTCTGACAATTTTCCTTTGCTTGACTCAGTATAGCATCTTCTTATCCGTTCTTTGCCAAACTTACAAATATATTATTTCTCATTATATTAGATCTTGCTGGGAAAACTTCAAAAAATATATCAGAATGTTAATGAGCAAAAAGGCTTTTCTAAATATTTTTTTAAAATCTGTGAAGATATGGACAGTATTCTCAGCTCTGAAAAAAAACCTGTCCTGGTATTGGACACTTACATTATAAGCTAACTGGAGGTTTAAAAAAAAAGAAGAGTACCTAAAGAAAAAATGAAAGTTTCCAAAGGTTTGTAGATCAGTGGGCTTTCCTGACAACAGCAACAAAATCATACCATTGGTCAGATGAACTTTGACATTATTGATTACTATTTAAGCAGGGTTAATTATTGCCAGAAATGCTGTTCCAGCTTTTCTCTCGCCAAGTTTTCTTTCAATGTGCCTGCATAATCAAACAGTTCCCGTATGACAGGACAGCCGGGAAGGCTCTTCAGGCTTCCCATAACTGCGAATTAATCTGATGAAATCCTGAGAAGCATCCTGGGTTATCGTAAGACATCCTCTGTCCAAACAAATTAAGACTATTACATATAGTGGAAGGAGCAATTCTCTCAGGCAAGGCAAGGCACGAGCAGTTCTCTAGTCTGGTATTTCTACTGTGCCAAAATAAAAGATTTACTTTACCAACCTTGGCATTACCAACATCACATCCCTCCGACCTTTCCTCACCCTTTCAAAAACAGACGAGTGTAAAACCCTCTCAATACCTTAGTACTACAAAAAGTCATACTACACCACACACTTTCACAGCAATTCATTCTTGAACAGCAGCATGCAGCTGACATACAGAATGGATGAGTGCCACACCCCACAACCCTCCTCCCCCAAAAAGCCTTCATTGGTATTCCAATGGAACATAATCCATGCTAATGCTTTTGAAGTGCAGGAGGAGTAAAAAAAGTAAGTACTCCTGAGAAATATCCTGACGGTAAAAAATGAAACACTTAAATGGTAATAGGTTATAAAGGTAGAATTACAATACAGCATTTCTGTAAAGTGATTTTCTTCTTACCAAATGTATCCTTTAAAAAGAAAAATAATTGGTTTGGGGAAGTAAAAAACCAGGCTTTTGCCATACAAAATCATACTGGTAATTACAATAAGTAACAGAATTCCTACAGTAAATGATATTTAAAAACCAAACACTTGATTCACAATGCTTCTCATTTTAATTTGAAATTTTCTGATAAATACACATAATCCAGGTAAGAGGAAAAGACTACTGAAGACACTATTTTCTACTCCAGTTGTGCTGCTACCTTTGGGCAGTATATAGATCATGACTTGAATAATTTTGTTAACTTCCCGGCTCCATCAAGAACATTAAGAATTTTGCTATTGACTTCTATGATAGTTTGTTCCCCTGTAATTGTAGAACTCTAATAATTCGCAGAGGAAGTCCAAGGCAGTTGGGGTTTGTTATTTTTAAAAAGAATTAGACTTCATTTCATCTGAAGCACTATTTAAGACACAGAAACCCTTCTGCATTTCTAGAAAATATCATCTTTAGATCTATCCATCTGCAAGGTGACTAACCAGCTCA
Organism: Scytalopus superciliaris; assembly: GCA_013400415.1. NCBI lineage: Eukaryota > Metazoa > Chordata > Aves > Passeriformes > Rhinocryptidae > Scytalopus > Scytalopus superciliaris. The sequence continues at coordinate 249,862 of VXBX01004633.1, read as the reverse complement.
GACATCTGTCAAAAAAACAGTGTGATTATAGGCAGATGATCAGGTTGTGAAGTTACCTGAACTACTAGGATATGTATACATTTGGATAAAAAAATATTTGGAACTGGTGCTTTTCTTTGAGTTACCTTTAAAACAAGAAAGGAGCACTCTCTGGCAGAAGAGTGAATTGCATTTCATTCATTCATGGAACAGGCTGTGTTTCATTCTTGGTGAGCACCATGAACCGAAACTGAAGCCCTGCTGCACCTCAGAGCACTCAGTGACTGACAGGAACACCGAACCACTCTGGATTACTACTTTTTGTCTTGAGTATGAGGCACACCAGAGTCACCCTGTAAAGCTGCACCATGCCTTTCAAGAATAGCAAAGTTATTTTTAAAGAAATAATGTTCTGAAGAACACAAATCCAATCCAACTCTAGTAGAAGTAAATATGCCTGGAATCATTTGCTGTTTGGGACAAACTTTCCTGTTACACAACTCAAGAAAAACACACCAGCTACTACAGGACCCAAGGGCATCATGCAAAGGCATCTACAACACAGTTCATTTAAGAATTAGGTGGACTATCTGACTTAATTTTTATCTCAGGAGGCAGTTTATTTTTTCACAGACTGAAGAGGTGTGAAAAGATCTAACAGATGTAAAGACATCGGGCAGTTAACTGGGAAACCTAAAAATATTAGGAGGAGATACTGCAGCAAGATGAGCAGAATACTGTTTTCCTTCTTTCATTTTGGTTATTGCTACCTGCTGTTGGAATATACATGAGTTGCTTACACTGTGCATGATAGAAGAGTTTGGGCTGGAAGGGACCTTTAAAGGTCATCTAGTCCAAGCCTCTTGCAATGAGCAGGAATAAGTTGCTCAATGTCCCATCAAACTTGTCCTTGAATGTTTCCAGGGATGGAGCACCTACCACCTCTCTGGGCACCCTATTCCAGTGTTTCACCACCCTCTTTGTAAAAAAGTTAATTCATTATATCTAGTCGGAATCTACCCTCTTTCAGTTTAAAACCATTACCCTTTGTATGAACTGGTTTAACAAATCATAATGTTTATTTATTTATTTATTATCATGAAAAATAAATTAAGAAAATATTTAATTTCCCTTATAAAACCAGCTTCAAAAATTACTATAAAATTTTTGTGTTATGAAATAGCAGGGCTACCCTACTTACCAAAAAAGTTTCATTGTCATAAAATTGGCATACTTGCACAAACTGTCCTCCAAACTCAAGTAAACTACTGAAGGAAAAAAATCCTCATTTTTCTTTTTGTTCCTTGTAAATTATATTATTCATCAGTGTTCTAACAATTCACAAGAACAACCAAGTACAGAGTTCTTCAGCAATTTTTAAAAATGCTAATCTATGTATCCGTTCATAAGGCCTGAGAGCTTACTATCTGTTAGAATGCCATCAGAGCAGAAGATACTCCCTCCTGCATTAATTTAGGTATAGAGGAAGGGTAAAATTTACCCCTATGGGACAAATACTCATGACCCAGAGCCAAGAACTTACCCTTTGGCAAATGCTTCAAAACAAAATAACAATGTCCCAAACACACAAATAAGTAGTATAAGTAACGTGATATAATCCTTTCTGTCTAAGTGAAGTCCTGCTATATGATAATGTGATTTCATTTAAAAAAAAAATTAAAATAATCGTTTTCATTCCTTCAGCAACAGCATTAATGCAGCTTGTAAAATAGTATTAAAAATCATTTGCCCTGCAGAAAGTCTGCTTTGCTTGGTACATTGACAGAAACAGAATATTTTTGGCCTTCCTGACAACACGAAGTATCAGGAGAGCCTTGCAAACTACATATCCTAGTTTAGTGGGGATGTCCTGACTTTGCATGGCATTCCGGCTACGTGAATTAACTCTCAAGTCCTGCCTTGCTTCCCAATGGCCTCTGGAGACACTTGGGTGCCTGTGCCAGACTAGGAGAGCACTGCATCGGAGCATCGCCCCCAGCTACCACTGCTCTGCACACTGCCTGCCTACGGGAAGATACATTAAGGAGAAAGAAGGAGAATTATTCCAATAGAAGAAATAGTCCAATAGTTATTAAATAATACAGTTTAATTTTATATTACGCCAAAGTAAGATGGGAAGACTATGCAATGATGCAACATCGTCATGACACAATAAAGAATAAAAATATTTTAAAAATTTAAATTAAGAAGTAATTGTTCCTTATTCTACAAGGACACTTACTTAGGAGTCTATTTATACTGTTTCTTTTTATGGCAAAAGTCAAACTTTAATGTCAGCATAGTCTTTAGCATACCTGATGACTGTAAACCTTTATCACCTACAGTTCCATAGGTAACTAGTATTCCTTTTTAATCTGCCTACTTTAGAAAAACATTAAAATCAGAGAATCAGAGAATGGCTTATCTGCCCTCCCCATCACTCCTCCACTGATATTTATAATATTTGCAGAAAAGAAAGGCAATAAAAGAATTATTACAACAGAATAAAACTGAGGAGAGTACAGGTCTTCACAGGAAGGTAGTGTTTGAATACCAGAAAATGCTACATTTATATGCACAGAGAACCTATTTTAGTGTCATTTTTTTGAGAGCTGGAGAGAATGACACTGACTGTTTTTCTGCATTCAGAAAGCTAATTCAAATTAGTTACTCAACTGGGGCAACTAGCTTTTCAGGTAAAAAGGTGAGATGTTCCCAACTAGAGTGTAAAAAAATAAAGCCCTCCAAAACAATCCTAAAATAAATTCTTTCATGCGCACAGACAAAATATTTGATACTGATGTACATAGGTACCTGCATTAATTTAAAATTAGGTACAAAAAAACCCCATGAATTGCCTCACTGTTCAGGGCAATAAGAAAACTTCACAATACATGATAGCATCAAGTCCTCTCTTAATAAGTCAGTGTTACACTGCTTAGTTTCACTTGGTGGGATACTGCTGCAGTTGAGAAACACCACCCACTGCTGTCACTCAGCAGACTGTCTCTTTAAATTTGGTTAATGTGAAACACTTCAAATAAATTAATGAATAAATGAGGAGCACTTGATAAAGGATCTGCCATTAAACTTTTCACCATTCCTTAATATGACTGATGATGTTTTGTTTTAATTATGGCTCTGCTATTCCAATGCTGCAAAATGTGGAGTATGTAACATTTTTTTAAGAAAGGATGTTCTTTGATGTTTAATCTTTGTATGCCCGGTATATTTTGTACACTTTCAAGCCTAGACAAGAAGAAAACAGATTCAATCCAAGAAACAGAGAGCAGTTACCAAGCAAGCTGTAAGTGATGACCAGGTGTTAGAAAGAAAATTATTTGTCAGTAAATTGCCTTGTTAAGGTTTAGGGCTCAATGTGTTTCAATTATCTCAGACCCAGGGGGAGGTTAACAAATCCTGGGAAGAAAGATGTACCACTGACAGTGGACACAAAGAATGCAGAATATACAGGCCACAAGGACATTTGGCAGAACTCCCAAGATAAGGAAGAAACTAATAAAGACAACTCAGCAACTGCGCTGAATCAGCTCCAGCTGGATGAAAGGTAATTCTGGCAGCAGCAGATGGTGGCCACCAACTCATGGACCACCAACTCAAGAAACCCACTGACCCAAAAGAAGAGAAAGACTGAAGATGTGGACTAATTTGCATGAGACTCCACAGACTCATTAACTAAGAGAAGATAGAATATTAAGTAATAACAGAACTATGTAATTTGTAGCCATTGAATATTAAAGCCTTTCTTTGATAAAATGTATAAATAGTAAAAAGTTTTGATAGTTGATGTGCTTAATTTGTGGGATAGCACCAAGCACCCAGACTTGCACCACTCTGAAATAAATAATCCATGTCTCTCTTGAGTGTGGGAATATTGACTTGTTGTGCACCAGCTAACGGATTCCATTTTTCTGGACAACACCAATTGACCAGAGAATTAAGATGAGCCAAAAGTGAACAAACATCTCAGGTCATCAGTACTCTCAGCATTCAAATTACCATCATTTAAAAAGATTTCAGAGTGAAATAGTAAAGGTTTCCAACAGTGTCCAGGAGCTGCTACTGAGAAGGAAGAAAAATACACATGGCTTCTATTTCAGGTTATTGTGAATATCCGAGGCGGCAGCATGAACTGCTGGAAGGTGCACCATGGGATAATGGTGATTTTGTTACATCATTTGAAATTAATGATTTCAGGGTAGATCCACAGAGGGATTTGGCAATTGCAGCATCAGAAAACATCCAGAATATGCAGCCTCTGGCCATTCTTCTGCTTGCACAATAAATGGGAAAGTTCACTTTTTCCTCTCTATACAGTCCTCAGCAGAAAACAGGCAAAAGCTGTATTTCTGTGACTAAGATTTCCTAAGGCAGTTATCTCCACTTAAAATGGCTCTAAATCCTCTTTTGTAGTTCAATTCCCCATGGCCTTTTCTTAAAAAAATAAAGCAGGTGTCAACTTTTTTATCTTTAGGTGCAATTGAAAGACCATGTTGTAACAGCCCTTCACACAATTATAATGATTGCAATGCTTGCCCAGCAAATCACTGATTCCTTTTTCTCCACTGAGGGCCCCAAACATTAGTCTAGAGATCTCAGTCCTTCCCTGAGGACCAATAAATCTTTAATTATTTTATACAAAGTGACCTAGTTTCAATAGGAAACTGGCATCCTGTAATATCTTTTATGAGGGTTAGTTCTGATTTGAACAAAGAATGTCTACAACACAGAAAAGGATTCTACTACCTCTTCCTCTTATTGTATTTATGAGCAAAAATCCAGTAATTGCATTTCTTAAGGCAACCAATTTGCTGGCATATGTGAGTAAGATGTACCTACTGACTTGGTCCCCTTTGGGAACACAGATTAAGTTAAAGGCTGGTGAACAGGGGCTGGTTTAGCAATGAAGTCTCTATTTATTTTTGAAACATTTAACACTTGAGCTATGGATGCAAACTCTGACTCTTCCAAAGTGGAAGTTACTATGCAGACACTTTAAGAATTTAACCTTTAGATCTGCACAACTCAATGTCTTTGTGAACACAGCCTTTCCCCACCACAGCCTTTCCCTACCACAGCCTTTCCCCACCACCTCACTGGACCAGCACCTACTGATGGTCATGTAGGTACGACTCTATGCTGTTCTGCAGCCTGCAGACAGACAGACAGACAGGCCCAACACTCTGCCACCCATCTTGGCTTTGCAGAAGCAAACACTGGCATTGAATTCAGCACAGAAGCAGCAAAAATGATTACACTTAGCAAGGGCTGCTGTGGAGCATCAGTGATTAGGTCACTCATCTCCTCACTCCTGTTGCTCTTGGGGATAAGTGGCCATGAGGAACACCAGAAAAAAGGATACAAAAGATGAGTGCTGAGGGATGCACCTGAAGAAAACACCATCTTGGGAGAAGTTTCTGGTCAGTGCTATCAGAAGAATGCCCAGTGATACTCCTCATTACACCCCTGCAGCATGCTGCAATTAAGGCTATAGTTAAATGGACGCTTTAAGCCAATGTAAACTTTAGAAAGAAATGTTTCTATGCCTACCTTGAGCCAGCACAGCTGCAGTAAGCCAAAAGAGAGAATCAATTCAAGCTAAAAGTGAGGCATTTTCCATTCTCCATATCTTTAACATTTATCGGTCTCTCTGAGCCAATTCATCTCATAATCTGAAAAATGCTGGAGCCAGCACAAAGGAGAGAGGTTGGCAGAGAAAAAAGAAGCTGGGTATGGCAGGGGAGTTGGAAAACCTCTTTCAATTGCAGTGCTGGCTTCCAAAACTCTTATGAAATTAAGGCCTAAACTGTATCAGTAATCCACTTCCAGCTTTTTCATTCACTTTTGCCCACTAAACATCTAATGAGCTTTTAACATCCTGCAGTCCACATGGATTCTTTTAAATTTAAAAACACATGGCCAAATAGATGTGATCATTTTTCCCAGATATTTCTAAATACTCATAGTGATCTAGCTAAAAGTATAAAATTAGACATAGCTGTAAAAAACTATGAGAAATAAAATGAATTGTACTTTGTAACTTGTTGCAAACAGACCCAAGGACCAACATTGACATAATTTTGATTTTACATAGAGTTCCTGCCTAAAAGGCAGCATTTTCTAGTCATCATTTTTCTTTGGAGGAAGAAATTAAGGCCATTTAATTTACTCCCTGTTCCAAAACACTGCTAACATCTGTATCCTTGTTCCTTTATGCTTGCAGCAAATGGATGCATTTGGAAAATGGATTTTTAAATCATCTAAAGTGGTACAGACAGTTCCAAGAACTTCCACTGTTATCAGACTTTGAACCCTTTATTAGAAACAGTACAGAGATTTCTAGAAAGAGGAGGGATTAAAGAGAGAGGAACAATCTAATTTATTTGGGCACTGGAAAACATTCTGCACATACTGTTGGATTTTCCAATAAATAGTAAACTTTTATAGAATAATATAAAAGAAAACTGAAGGGATATTTGAAAAAGTGATAATATGACTTGATAAGATATAAAAAGGACAGAAATGGGCAGATGCTAGTGCTAAATAAAACAGGACAGAAACACACAAGTTGTATCTCAGAAGAGACCTTTAAAAAATTAAACTTGGTTTATTTAACACCCTTCTGAAAAGATAAACTAAAAAAGATCCTAATCTGGAAATTCCTATGAGATGGTTTCCTCCTCTGGGAACAGGAAGCAAATGGGAAGCTGCCATTTGAGAGGGCAGGGCAGAGAATGGAAACCAGCAGTTGAACCTATGAGATACTGAGCACAGGTTATGACCAAAATTTTATTATTTCAGATTGTTTAGTTATGAAGAGTTATAGAAGAGTTTTTAAACTACCTTTCCTTTGTGATTTTCCAATACACGTGTCCTTCCATTCTCAATTTTTTTTATTCTTATTGTTATAGCATGGCCTGTTGTCTCCCTTTCCACCTTGTAACTGCACTTTATCTCATTTATGCCTGTGACCCCACATATTCATACACCTCCACTAAAACCAGCCATCAGTGTGTGTATTATACCCGAGACTTGCAGATGCCCTCTTTTAACCACAAAGACTAGGCATCTCGTGCTGCTGAGAACCACCACGCTGCTTTGGATGGGTTCAGCTCCTGCCTCCAGCAGCAGCACAGGTGCCACCCCAGAGAGGGCTGAGAACAAAGCTGGCATATCTAACAGCAGGTCTCCTAACTTCTGGCTCAGAGGCCTGGAAATTCAAAAAGCAAAAGGAATACAGAAAAGAAAGGATGGTTGTTTTTGGTTTGGGTTTTTTTTTCAAAGTATCATAAGAAAAAGAACCATAGCAGAGGGATGAAAGAATTCAGAATGATGACAGAGAAACACACTGCACTGGTGCAAACCCTTTAGTCAGTAGCTCAGAAAAAATGTGTTGGAAGCTACAGAAGAATGCCAGCATGCTACAAAGGTAGCACATACAATGCTAAGCCCATTACACATTTCTGTTGATGCTCTTTCTGCCACCCATACTTTCAGATAAATCAAATGTCCATGCTATAACATTGCTGTTCTTTTGTTTCTCTCTGGCCCAATAAAGTCACCATGATCTGGGGATTTTAACAGTTAGTATCCTGCTTTGTTTCAGGTGAGGGGAAAACAAATGCACAATGCCACAATCCATGCATGCCCACTGACCCCAGATATTTACAAATATTAGGTAATCTGATGTCAGAAAACAATATGGAGCAACACTGTGAGATCTCCTGAGCAGCTTTTATAGCAAAATTTAGATAAACACATGTACATAGATGCTATTTAAATTCAGATTATCTTGAGAGAGGGATTCAAAACTAAATAGATGAACAAAATCTGTTTCATGCTAATAAAATGCTGTCAATAAATGCTCCAATTCAGTGGAATTAATTGTGGCATCACCACCAAGAGCAAGACACAGATATGGAACAGCACAAAGCATTAGAGAAGGTCTGTCTCACAGCAAACACCACCCAGAAATAGAGATATAAAACACAATGCAAGGCAGCAGTGACCTGGATTTTACCTGAACATTTTCACTTTTCCTGCCTAGAAAGAATCTGCATATTTGCCAATAATACAAAAAAATCTGGACCAAGTCTCTATACATATGTGATGCACAGTGAGCATGCCAAGACTTCTAAGAAACAGAAGTTACTGCCCATGAACAGTAAATCTGATGTATTTAGTAACCACCTTAGGCAGGCAATGGCAATTCCATGCAGTGCATCCGCACATTCTTCTGCCTGGGAAATTCCAGACAGAAATACAGCTGCCCTGTCACTGCTGACCTTACAAACCATTCTCTTACAGCTCCCCTCCACATTTTCTAACTTAAATATGAAACTTGTAAGTGTCCAGCCCTAATACTAAGGCATGGGTCACATTTCAGGCAAATATTGTACTCTAAATAATTTAAAATGTAAATTAGATAAACTGTCTTCAGAGAGAAGCTATTTTTATAGTAACACCTGCAAAACATCTTGATAGCAAGTGAGATGCTGAATTCCATACAGACTGTAGAGGGCAATTTGTGTTCATTTGCATACTTCAAAATTAAAATTTGTCTGACAATAATTTTGTTAGTACTTATTTCTAGAGCATCTATCAAAGTATTAAACACAGACCCAAATATACTAAGAAGAGCATCAGTTACTCTGTCAGTTGAAAGACAGCCAATTTCAAAGTTAATCTGGACAAAGTAGTTTATTTATAGCATTAACAATTATTATTACTTGAAATTCCAGAAATTCAATGAGAAGCTAGCTGAAAACAGGACTGCTCATCACACAGACATGCTGTCTTTATCTGGGGATCAAAAACACAGCTGTTAAAATACTGTCAGAGTCTCGTCCAGATGAAAAAACCCAGCCTAAGCTGGTACAGATAAAAAGCTCAAGGAGAGACAGACTCAAACTAGCAAAGCCACATCTTGTTAAAGCATATGTCGCCTGTCTACAATACTTTTAACACATGCTAGAACATACTGGATGCATTATCACATTTATTGCCTTGACAACAAAGCTATAATTAATAGTACAGGGTAGTCCTTGTTCCAAAGAACTAAAATTCAAGAGGAAGCAAAGGAAGTATTAGCTGTATTTTCAGATACAATCTAAGAAGTTTGTTACTGGAAAGCAAATAAAAAGTCACATTCTTTAAAATTTATCAGTTAGCTCGAAGTTTTTTCCAAATGTCACTCTATGCCTGGCAAAATAATTTAAAAAAAAAAAAAAAAAAAGAAAATCTTTTTTAAAAAAAACTTGTTTTTTTTTTTTTTAAAAAAAAAAGAAAAGAAAAAACAAACCTTTCCATTTTTCAGGTTGCTCTTTGGGTTTTTTTGCCTTACAGCTGAGAAGAAAAAAGAAGTTTAAAATCAATAGAAACAGAATGTATTGCAATAACCAAGTATCTTTGTTCCCTCCAAGCTGAAAAAAAACCCACAAACCACATTTTCTCCCATACAGATCCTGGATGCTGTATTTAGGAAAGTTCTACTGAAAATACCTGTTGTGGTCCCACCCCAGCCAGCAGCTAAGCCCCCACAGCCACAGCACACTGCCCCACCATCAGGGAGAGAATTGGAAGGGTAAAAGCTACACAGTTCTGGGGTTGAGATAAAAGACAGTTTGATAGGAAAAGCAAAATCCGAACACATGCTCAAAGAAAACCCAGGAATTACTTCACTGCTTCCCATGGGCAGGCAGGTGTTCAGCCATCTCCAGGACAGCAGGGCCCCATCACGTGGGAACAGTGACTTGGGAAGACAAACACCATCACTCCAAATACAGCCTCTTTCCTCCTTTCCCCCCCAACTTTATTTACTAGGGAAAGTGTCGGATTCTGCACCAGGGCTGGGGCAACCCTGGATGTTTGTACAGCCTGGGGAATGAGAGGCTGGAAAGCAGTGCCAGGAAAGGGACTGGATGTTCTGGTGGATGGCAAGTTGAATGTGAGTCAGCAGTGCCCTGGCAGCCAGGAGGGCCAACCCTGTCCTGGGGGGCATCAGGCACAGCATCGCCAGCCGGTCCAGGGAGGGGATTGTCCCGCTCTGCTCTGCACTGGGGCAGCCTCACCTTGGATATTGTGGGCAGTTTTTGTCACCAGAATATAAGAAAGATATTAAGCTATTGAAGAGTGTCCAAAGGAGGGTGATGAGGATGGTGAAGGGCCTTGAGGGGAAGCCGTGTGAGGAGCAGCTGAGGGCACTTGGTCTGTTCAGCTAGAGCAGACTGAAGGGAGACCTCACTGCAGGTACAAATTCCTCGTCAGGGGAAGAGAAGTGGCAGGCACTGATCTCTGCTCTGTGGTGACAGTGACAGGACCCAAGGGAATGGCCTGAGGTTGGGTCAGGGAAGGTTTAGGTTGGATATTAGAAAGAGGTTCTTCCCCCACAGGGTGGTTGGGCACCAAACAGGCTCCCCAGGGCAGTGGGCACAGCACCGAGCCTGGCAGGGTTCAAGGAGTGTTTGGATGATACTCCCATGCACGTGGTGTGACTCTTGGGATGGTCCTGTGCAGGACAAAGGGTTGGACTCGATGATCCTTGTGGGTCCCTTCCAGCTCAGCATATTCTAAGACTTTGTGATCCAATACAGACTATCCTTTTGGTCAAGGATCCTCCCAGATTCCCTTGTACCCCTAACCTCCCTGCCAGCCTGGCAGTACAAAAAGCAGAAGAGGCCTTGGGTCCATGTAAACACTGCTCAGTCATAACAAAAATACCTCTATATTTTCAACCCAGTGCTCAGCACAAATCCAGAACATAGCCCTGTACTAGCACTGTGAAGAAAATCAACTCTATCCCTGTCAAAATCAGCACAATACCTTTTATCAAGGTGCACTTGGTCTCAAGTACTAAATTCTCATTGTCATTTACCAGAAAGGCATGTATTCTTACTATTGTTCCAAGATATCTCAGCTTCCTTCCATCAGAAAAATCCTCAGGTACCCCAAAAACATTTATCAGTCAAAAATTTGCCCCACGTGATGTGGCAAAAAGAGTAAAAAACTGCAACACTGACCAACTTACGAGCAATGTATAAGCTAACAATGAGCAGTCTTACTACTGTTTTTTATTCACATTACTTATATTTTGGGAACTGGGCCCTTGCTTTTTACATTTTACATTTACATATGCATGACATAACAACTTTATTTCCATCTTCAGAAGACTGTCATAAAAAAAGTGAGGTTTTCTAAAGAAAATGCTTCTGAGAGAATTTAGTCTATTCCACATACACCAAGTACGACTTATACAGCTTCTAGTCTTTAAAACTAAGACTTAAAGCCAGTAAATAATTTCCTTTTCATTAGTAAAATGAAGAGTGAGAAAGTAATCATTTTATGTTCTAACTTGCCAGTGTAAACCCTCTGTTTAGAATGCAAGAACATATAAAACCTATGAAATTTACTGCAGCAGTGCATTAAAAAAAAAGACTGAGATTCCGAGCTACTCACAGATTTGCTTTTTTAAAAAGTAAGTTAATACTATGACTTGAACTTATAACTGGACTGTACTTGGTGGGCATGGCATGATCTTATCACACTTGTACAAATTTATCTGAGGAAAAAAAATTCAACAGCCACTAAGAATATGAATTCTGCTCTTCATGTCTTCAGCTAAGGCTCTCACTCATGGACAGGCCACGCTCAGTTCTAGGTGTGCACGTGCACCTCTAGCAGACACAGCACTGACTTCATATTTGGAACAGAACTTAACTTCACCTCTGGTGTGCCCCCACATGTTCACAAATAAAATGCAAACCTACACTAAGAAATGCAGCTCCTGGTGTAGTAGGCAGAAGTTGAAGAGTTCAGTACCGTGCAATGCAGTGCTGCTTAGAATCACAGACTGCTTTGGGGTGGAAGGGACCTTCAAGATCATCTCATTCCAATCCCCCCGCCATGGGCAGGAACACCTTCCACTGGACCAGGTTGCTCAGAGCCCCAACAGCTCACCCAGCAGCTAATTTGTACTGATGCTGTCAGAATGAACCTCAAAGTGACAACAACAGGCTTTTTAAGACCAAAAGGTTAAATCAAGACACTGGCAAGAATCCTTTCAATCTATCTGATTATAGTGCATAACCAGTAATATATACAAGTCCGTATAAATAAACAGACACAAACAAGCATCCTGCCAACCATATAAAAAAATGTCATTTCTGACTGCATGTCAAGGTAAGACCCTACAGAGACATAAAGATATTTAAAATCTACCTGAAATCTCATGTGAAAAAAAAAAAAGTATTTGTGGATTTTGTTCGGTTTTGTCTGGGAGGTTTTTTCAACCTTTTGAATAGAAACTGGAAGCAATGAATAATATCCCTGGCAAACGGTGCTTATAAATAACGATACAATATAGAACAGCAATATAAAGTAAAATAATATTCAACATCTTACTAAGGAACACTGCTTCTAGGAGTTCGTGGCTCAGTTCATAATTTTAATGTAGATCTATCAATTCAAAAAAAGAGACAGGGAATCTACTAATTCCTGTATACTGAATACATTTCCTTTACTGTCTCTGTGATTGTGATATAATACAAAATTATATATTTTATTTTGTAGATTTTTATATCTAACATGATCTATACTTTTGCTGAAGCATCCTTCAAGATTATAGTCTAAACCAGGAAAAGTAAGAAATTCTTTTTATAACTTGATTAAAGAAAAAATAGATTACTGAAAAGAGTGATGTATGTATTTCAAGTTTATTCCAACTTGACTAGTTAATTAGTATTTTCATTTTAAATAAAACATCCCTCCCTAAATAACAGCAATAAACCCACAACAAATTCCATTAAAGATTCACCTGTGAATTTTTTTTAGGTTTTCATTGTCTTGTTTTTAAGCATAGCACTCAAAAGTTGGAGAAATCAGGCTACTACTGCCAGTCAACCTAGTCTTTATGGCAGCCACATATTAGATTAAACTACAGAACTATATTTAACCTGAGAAGATAGGGTCCTGTTTATGCAATCCTACTTTAGGAGCTTCTAATGAGTTACTGCAGACTAACCCAGATATACCTGCCAGCAAGTTCCCTGTTCTTTCATGTCAACTAAATGATGAGAGTACAATTTCATTGTAAAAATTGCTGCACAGCACAAAGAACACTCTTGTTAAACATGGTGATCATCATATAATCAGTAACCTAAAAATAAACTCCTGCCTAATTTAGCTCGTATTTATAACACAGAAGGTTTATCTTTATTTGTATCATATTTGCTATATAGCCACAGTCAGTGTTACTAAGAAGAGATTCCTGAGGCGGGGGAATAAGTAGTCAGTGGAATTAGGTAAGTAAAGAGATTGGCAAGTGCACTGACACTGGAGCAGTCACAGAGAGCGCAGATGCCTACATTTACAAGTCAATGAACACATGCAGAAATTACTGAAAGATGCTTCAGGACTCAAGTCACATGTTAAGTGAGTTATTACCACAGTGGCCTCTTTTTGCCTTGAAAATCTACTGACGGCAATGCTCATCCATCTTAGAAATGCCTTCATCTTTTAGAGAGCATCCTCTGAGAGTCGAGCTTCCCCAGCTGAGAGTCCTGCATCCAGCCACCTGCCTCGCAGACACAGGGAACACGGGGACCAGCGGGGGCCGGGGAGAGCGTCGGTCACTCGGCAACATCTGCCCTCTGATCAGAAGTGGCACTAATGAGATGCTAAAAGCAGTTCAGTTCGCTCCTTCAAGCCGAAAGGCAGCCGTAGTGACAAAAGGTGTACGCGTTAGATGGTAAAAGGAGCAGGGGAAAGGATGAAGCTGTTCAGAACGTGCTTTTTGATCCAAGTCATCTACTGTAAACACCTTGCCAAATACAATCACAGTACTGTTTGAAATCAAGCACAGCATGAAATGCAAAACAGCGATGTAAGAAACAAGAACAGGAGTAACAGAAGGCCTAACTACAAACAGAAGAAATACTTAACTATTACAATTTGTCATTGCAGCACATGCTTCAGTACCTATTGTGTCTAGATTTGGCTGCGTTTAAAGGGTTCTTAGCTGAAGTTCGTCCAAACAAATGATCATAATGCAAAAATGATACATGTATAAAAACAGGTTGAATTTCAGTGGCACTAGTTGCTTTCTCTACAGTGTGTCTGTTGATAATAGATATACAGGAAAAGCACTAAAAATGAAGTTCAAAGAGATGCAGTTTCTTATCATCATATTTTCTCCGGGGCACTAGGATGCCTTTCTCTTTTATTATATCTGGTCCACAGATTTCAAGACTCAGAAAACAGCAACTATACCAGGCATGGAGACATGGCATTCCCAAAACCAAACAAGGCCAATAGACCATAAACACAGCATCTTGGCTTCAAATCCTAATTATTTCTCTGCAAAGCTAAAGCTAAAGTCCAGTGGAAAGTTATTTTACTAATTTGGTTCTTCATAAAGGAAACAATGAAGTGCCTCAGAGATAAACAATACACATTTATTTTACTTAAATACTTTATCAAAAAACCTGATGACAGGAAAAAAACAAATAATGGCCTCCAATCTATTGGAAATGTTGGTATTGGCTTGGTTGTTCACATGAAAGACATTAATTTTGATGCAGCTCAGTCTGAGAGAGAGGGACATGACTCCTTCTCCACTGACCTGGTCACTGGGATGAACTGCACTGAACCATCTCACAGGCGCCTTTCACTCAGGGCTCTGTGTGGATCATACACTGCACAATGAGGTGAAGGATTGAGAAAGAAAATCAAAAAGACAATTTTCTACAAATGTGGCTTTGATACAGACTGATTTTTAGTATTCTCAAGCTCAAGAAAGCTAATCTATACGTCCCAAAAGCAAAGAGTACAATCAGTGGAAAACCTGGCATTAAACAATGACTCAGCACGCTGACTGAGCCTCAAACTCTGAATAAAAAATTTATAACATATTTAACATTTAGAAGGGTGGTCACACTCACTGAAAGAGAAAAAAGAAACTAGTAAGCTAGCAGTAAGCTAACTATAAGCAAAAATTAGAAATTAGATAATAAGTAGCTTACTACTTAAAGAAAGAAAAAGGTCATTTTTCTTAGTGTCAGGGCAATTCAGGAAAAAATGATTACACAAAACCACTGTAAATTCTCTGTAAATTTAAAACCATCCAACATGACATGATCTTCAAGTAAAAATCTGATGTTGAATTCAGAAAGATAAATCACATGCTTAGCACCAGTAAAATCTATTATAAAATATGTTTCTTTGGCACTATAAGGGTAAATTTGAATCTAATTACTAGCATGTATTATTAAAAATGCATAATATAAAGACATTATGAATATTTATACAAGTGCATTACACAAATGCATATACAGATGATCTGTGCAGACTGAAATGTATAGTCTATCCTACAAAGACAGAAAATCTCAATGGAAGAAAAAAAGCAATTATGTAAAAAGGAAATGTAGAATGAAATGGATATCAGAAAAAACTGAAAATCAAGTTACAAAGGAGGCTTAGGTGCTTCATGAATAAAGAAGGAAGAAAACTTCATTAACTGAGAAATCATGCTATGAAGAAGGAAGAGGAGGCGTATCAACTAAGTATACAATAATATACAGATTATTACACAGATACATGAAACATCGTAATATCAACTCTACTTATCAAAAACAGAATGAGTTTTAGCCGTGTTAGAAAATGCAAAACCGAGATCCAACTTAGAGATCAACACTATGAACATGGCATTTTCCTGCTGGCTCTGTAAGAATTTATTCCTATTCTGCTACGTGGATAGGCAGAAGGATAACTAAACAACCACCAGTTTTGAGCACGCTGCTTTCTGCCTTATCAGGAACAGGATGATAGTTTTGTCTCCTTGACATACTTCCATAGACAGCACTCCAAACACAGAAGCAGCAGATCAAACTCCCCTGGCATTAAAAGATGAAATATATCTCTGCATAGAGACTATTATTCCCCACACAAATACTCAGGAATGGAAGCAAAGTCAAATTCTGATCCAACTGGCAGATTGTCTCTTTGCTAGTTGCAGTGATGTAGACATCAATTCTGAATTGCATTGTGCAGCATCACTACAGGCATACCCAAGGTAAAATCATGCAAATATACAAGTCTGGCCATATTCTGCAGGTTAAGGCCCCTGTGCCACCCAACATTTTTAGAAATGCTCTCCTTTTTCTTGTTTGCTTGTATTAAAAAAATTGTTTACATGATTATCAACACAAACACCACAGCAGGCTACTCCAACATTACAAAACCAGAGAAAGAAATGGAAAATTTAACTGAATTGCTTAAGTAATGAAGCTTTGATACTTAATTGCTTTACTTGAAATTGTAAATTGCTAAAAACAAAACATTATTTTAACCTGACAGTCCCATTGAGACCAATATTGCATACTACACTGCAAACTTATTCTAAGCTGTTTATTAGAAGAAATAATACTAACAGCATGCAAAAAAGATAGATCTAGAGCTGGCTTTGGACCTCTGCTTGCCATGGTCATAGGATAAAGCTTCATTTTCACATCTGCATGGGTACTAACCAGTGCAGTTTGAAGTTCAGATGACACAATCTTCAGTGCCACTCTACAGCTCTACAAGCCTGCAACTCATTTCCCACATTCCTCTTGGACTCAGCTCTTTACTAGTTTATGTGTATTTAAACAGCATTTAAGTCTTCAGCTACATGGCTGGCACCATTTCTCCAACATCCTGCTCACCCAAGTCAAACAACCTTAGATACCACAATGCAGATTATTGGCTAATCAGTATATCACAGAACATGCTGCTCCAATGTGATCTATAAGCATCAATACAGCACAGAAGATGGTGCTGGGATAGGCTTTAAAAATAAAAACTCTTCAGTGAATGAAATGAAGTGTCTGTAAAGGGATGTCAAGCTAGAGAGTGTTTGGTCTTGTATACTGGCTGTAATTCAAAGGGACAGAAGTGGGCAAGGAGAGAAAAAGCAGGAACAAACCACAGGATCTGCAGCCAGAGAACTGTGAGTGGGTGTGCAGGACCAGATTACAAAGGGAACCAATTTTGCTGTCAATGAGCCATAACACCTCAGTTGAGCATACTGAAAATATTTACCTGAAAAAAAGCAGGAAACAAATCCTGAACTACTTGACAGTTTTCCATAGAGGCGAAATTAATAGTCACAGAAGCCTTGTTCAGGAATTTTAACACGTGTTACAAGCCATTTCTCTGCTCCTGATCTTTTGTTTGACCAGTCTGTAGTGTAATTGTGTGCTACCCCAGGAAGAGCCACAAGACAGATGTATCACAGGTCTTAAAGCTGACATCCTGCTAAAGCTCATATGGATAACAGGCCTACAGTTTGTTTCAAGAGATTCAGAACACAATCAGATTGCCTTTCACCTTCCCAAAATTTACTTTAATATGAAATGTTTATTATCTCCATAACTGACTTTTACAAAGATAAAAGGTGAAGTCTTTTTTCCTCTGGAGCTGCATATGTGCTATTTGCATAGCAAATGACAATGAGGACAGCAGTGGCCATGATCACATACCAGTGATGTTTGTATGCAGTGCCTTCAGCCAGTTAAATGCATGTGGCGTGCAGCATTTCCACCAAACACCCTGGAGCCAAGCACAGTTTCACAAGCCACAGCAAAACTTAACAAGAAAGTTCTCAGAACATTAAGAACAACAGTCTGGTATGTTATTTAGAGAAAGTTAAATCCTATTTGCCAAAAACAGGTAAGACTTCAGCACCCAAGGCACAACATCAGAGGATTTCCACACTGATGCCATTAAAGAAGTCTGTGGTCTGCTGAGACCTACAAAAATATGAGCATTATTTTTCCCTGCTTATGTGCTCCCTGCAACATGGAAGCTGCAGGTATACAGAGACTGAGTCTTTCAGAAAGACCAGGCTCAAAACTGACTTTCTTCCCTGGTTCGTAGCCAGGAACACCCACCACCCATGCAACTGACTGCAGCTTTGTACCAAACACTGACTTCCCAATACCCAACTGGAGGCTCAGAGTGTACTGGTGAACTGATAAACCAGCATTCCCAGGGCAATAGTTACTGCCCTCTTTATTGCCTTAGCCATCTCACTGGCAACAATGAGAGGAACATTGCATGCACACACTGTAAGAATTCCCCTGCTTTAAAGGCACAGCCATTTTTTGTTATCCAAAATCTACTAAGGATACAGTAAATATATACCACCTGTCCTACAAAGTGTCAGTCTACCGGGAATCTACAGCAATTATTAATACTGGCAAAACCATATAGCAGTAACTGTGGTCTGCCAGGTTAGCCCACAGGAGATCTACCCACAACCAGTCAACAACTCCAAGGCTCAGAAACAAACATGGAATTGTTTGTGCACCTCCAGTGTCTTCTACATGTTTAGTCCACCTTTTGGAAAACTTCATCTAGGCCTGATGTCTGGCATGGAGATGAACACAAGCAATAGAGGTGTGAAAGTTCGGGTTGGCTCTCTGCCAACAGCCAAACCTCACAAGAAAGATTCCCCCCTCCCTCTCCCGAAACGGC
>VXBX01004633.1:197916-231226 GCA_013400415.1 Scytalopus superciliaris | reverse complement strand
CAAAAAAACAACCCATCACAAGAGGCAATGGATTAAATGAAACTTTGTGACATGGATGTTCACTGGTAGGTTTAATGAGTCTCAGAACTACACAATAGTTACATGTAAATTTATTCACATTGTAATTCATAAATGTACCATGTTAGTTTTGCACTAACATATATATAGAATACTGTAGAAGAAGGTCTGAGCACTTCTTTAATCACTAAGTTTTGGTCTGTGGCCCAAAAATCACATTTGTCCACTAAAATCCTTAGAATACATACAAGTTCCAACTCACAGTTCCACTCTTCAAGACAGGTTTCATCAGTCAGAAACACTTGCAGCATGGGCCGTGCTAAAAACGAGGGGGAAAAAACATCCAATGTTTAAATTTTACTGCAGATTAAATAATGATATATATGTAATTAAAGCTCCAAAACTGTAGCAGCTCTTCCCATGCACGGAGGTCATGGTCACATTGAGTGTAACTACTGCTGTCAACCTCTCAGCCTTGACTAGTTGTTATTTACATCCAGAGTAAATTCAGAACACATGCAATAGAGCTGATGGATGTATGGATGATGGATCCATGTTATACAGACTGTAACTGAGATTAGATTCAAACTAGTCAGTATCAAGAGGGTTCTTATTTTTCTACTTAAAAAAAACCTATAGCCTTTGCAAGAGAGAAGCCATGACAACAGTTTTACCACTGGAGCGTATTTCAGGCAATATAAAATAGGAAAAAGAAAAAATGGGTTGTGTAATTCAAACCCCCCCAAAATTAGTTTTACATTGTGCAGTTTCATTGCTAAAGAATGCATCTCATACTTAATGATTCCTTCCACATTAAATGAAAAAAAATTATATCAGAAAACAGAATGACATGGCTTAAACTGTGCAGAACATCCACTCCTCCATCATGAAAAAGCACAACAAAATAAGAACATGTAGCATTTTGACATCAACAAAGCTGCCTACATAGACACCCACTCTTTCTTATTTTCTCTGCAGCATACTCTCTTAATTTGTTCATCTCCTTCCGCATCTTTCTCAGAATTCATGATTTACCTCCTTCCCATACAACTTCTTTAGACTTGTTTTCACATGAAAACTGACCATGGAAATAGTTATTGTCTTGCAGACAGTTCATAAGACAACATCCTTTTTTTTTTTTCCCCTCTCCCCATATATTTATAAACCAATAAAAATTATTTCCTTCAGAAACAGAGAGATTATTCCAGAGTATCTGAAATTCGAAATAACTAGAGCAGGAGAGTTACTCCACAGATCTTCATGCTGTGATAGATTCACACATTTAGTCCCACCTCCCAGTAAGGAGCTGGCAATTACTGCATTCCAATGCAGGTCCATGGACTTTTTTCCAGCTCCCTTATTCCACGTGCCACTTACAGCTGATTGTGACAGCTGAACCAGCAATGCACTTTTGCATCAAATGCACAAAAGCTGGAAATACTGGATATGAGAGAACAAATGTGTGATACATTTTGCGAGCTTTTTCTGCAAATGGGAATTATCATTCTTGACAATTAGGATATTTAAGTCTCTGCTTCACTGACATGTGACAGAAATTCAGATTTACAGATCTAAATCTTTAAGCAGTGCACAGTATTTATTACCTTCAGTGGTATGGGAACATATCCCTCTAAAGGTTTTAGATATTCTTCTGCTTTGTGTGAGGAAACAGCAAATAATTAAAATCCTATGTTGCTTTTGTGCTGTTTGAAGGATTAGCCTTTCTCAGTTCCTGGACAATATATACATTAAGTACACTAAGTACTCTGATTAGAGCTTAAACACTGTTTAAATCAGACACATCTCCAATACATACCCTTGCAAAGCATAATCTGCCATCATTATGCAATTATGTTACAGTGCCAGCATGCAGGACCCTGTTAGTCAGATACACTGACCCTGCAAGCAGATTCAGCTCTATTTTAATCCTTGGAGTGTTTTCTGAGTGCACATACATGAGTGCACATAAAATTCTCTGCATTTACTGTTTTTATTCTTAAAAACCACAGCTTTGTTACTCAATACCTAGATTCCTAATAGCTTGCTAAATAGATAGACTAAATCTAGCTCAGCCATATCTAACCATGCTGTGGTCATGGTTCCCCTCTGTGATGCAGAAACAGGCATCTACTTTCTAGACTACAAGTCATCCAGGAAAGGCTAAGGTGAAAAGATGAACAAAAAAAGTAGAAAAAGAAAACCCACAATATTTCAGAGTTCCTTACACCGTGGACAGTAGCAAAACAAAATCTGCAAGAAATTATATATATATACAGCATGTTTGTTATTAACATAAAGGCAGGGTTGGTGCAATTAGCTGAGGGCAGGAAAGCTTTGGGTTTTTACTACGAGAGGTTGTAATAGTCCCAGTCTTCCAGCTGGTAGAATGTAGAATCTAAAACATCCTGAGAAATTTTAACATATGATGGCAATCATTAAAATTAAAAAAACACAAGACATACCAAAATGCACACCAACCAAGTAAACAAACAAACAAAAAAACCCCACACCACCAAACCAAACTAGAAAACATTCAAAAGGGGATAAAATAAGATGTCAGGAACAAAAGAAATCATAAGAAAATACTGATTTTTTTAAGGTAACTCATTGAAAAGAATACAAGTTCATGCCATTCATCTGTGAAACCTGATTAAAAATACAAAAAGGCTCATCTAACCTTCCCAGTCAAGTATATACATCTTGAGTTCTGGAGCAGGAGATTTATCTTTGAGTCTTCAACCCTTCTTACAAATGCAGTTTGAAATTGTCCAACAAATGCAAAAATTAGTCATAGGGGACTGAGAGACAGCAGAAGCATTTAAGCCTCATTTCCGTAGGAAGCCAGGCTACAGCAAATGTAATTAAAGTTTTTAGTAAGAGTTTGCCATTTTAGTAAAATACTCAGAATTACCAGAACAGACCCTAAGTATTGGGGCACAGAATCCCATCCTCCCTCCCCATGCTATGTGGTAGTGGCCAAAGCCTCATGGAAAAGCTAATAGGATGATTATCTTGAGAAGGATTATGCCACACAGAGAAGCTGAAGTCTGCCTTTGTGAGAATTAAGTCCATCATCCTCACTGGTCAGTTGAATTATTTTCTCTTGCCATAGTGCAGATAGATTATCACTCTGGTATTTCTTAAAATGAGCGAATCTCAAAGAACATCAATATAAGAAGATGGCATAAAATGTACTTGCAGATCTTTCTTTCTGGCTTAAGAAACAGGGGGTTCATAAAATGATACAAGAGGAAAAATCACCAAGTTCCTTTTTAAGAAATAAAGGTTTGCTACACTAAATTAGAAGAGTATAATTATAGTATAGTCTATAGCTAACAAGCTTAGCAATGAATGATTGAGACACGATCTGTTCTACAGGAAATGCCAAGATGTGACTCAAGTAGATCAACGTAAGGTAAAAACATTGTGAAAATGTTGTGAAAGTGCTGCTTTAAACCTTTATAGGGAAAAAAGGTTCTTGGAGTTTCATCTCTGTAAGCAATTTAGAGAAGGAACACATTCCACCACACTTTCTCCATCCTGATAGGGGCAACAGAGTGTTTACATCCAGACAGTGCAGAAAGAAATACATGAATGAGTTACTTCAGAATCATAGAAGCATTTGCAGCTTAGGGACTCAGCCAGAATGAGAACCACTGTCTCACAAAGGAAAACTCCCCACCCCAGAATTGTGTCCTGATTAGACTCAGGATACACATGCATCACACTGCCACAGGTATTTATAAACACGGGTAACAAGCTTGTTCAGAGAATTAGTAGTTCACAAGAAAACAAGGCTTGTACCTTTGGGTGGCAGTTGAACTGCAAGCTAGTGAGAAGAAATGCAAGATACTGGACACTTTTTTGCATGAACAGAAGCATTACAATGCAGTAAATAAAGAGCTACCAGACGCTGGATACTGTTGTAGATAGAAAAAGAAGATGAAACCTCAGCCTCATAATCACTGATATTTCGGAAAGTCTTAAAATAATTTAGAAAGGTAAGATACTCCTTGTTCTGATTGTTAAAGAAGAGAGATAAGGGAATTTGGAAGAACCCATGGAAGATTGCTCTGCAGTAGCTCACTCTTATTCTCACCATATAAATAGTAAAAATAATAGCACCTCAGTTTCAATTACACCAACACACCACTTGGTTCACTTAATCTTAAAATAAATAGATAATGCTAGGATTAAACCTGAATGCATTATACTCACAGGGGAAAATTAAAAACTCACCTCCTCACCTGCACACCAAAGTCAAAGCAATCAGATATGCAGACAGTGCCCATAATGAAGGCTGACAACTATGCTGACTTTAGCCAAAGCACCACCGTTTATTGAGGTTCCTCCCAGGAAGACATTCATCTCATCCACAGCACATGCTGAGCATCGGTGCTAAATCAAAAGTGAAACTCCGAAATACAGCCGGGTGGCTCTACCAGCACTTCCGTACTGAATGGAAAGGCACCAGCTCTCAGAAGAGCAACTAAAAGCATTCCGTACTGATGTCAAGGACAACTGAAATGGAGGACAGCCATCCAAGAAGACAAAAGTTAAGTTACAATGGTGCTGAGAAATATGAAAAGCATACTTTCTCAAACAGTTCCCATTTTCCTCACTGTCAAGGTGGGGTGCTGAAGATGGGCAACATGGT
The DNA here is from genome assembly GCA_013400415.1 of Scytalopus superciliaris. NCBI lineage: Eukaryota > Metazoa > Chordata > Aves > Passeriformes > Rhinocryptidae > Scytalopus > Scytalopus superciliaris. The sequence goes on along the minus strand of VXBX01004633.1, from coordinate 226,551 downwards.
GTTAAGATGGACTACAAGTGAGGAGAAAACAGAGCAGAAACCTCAAAGAGTTATGAGAGACATCTTGATCCTCTTGCAGTTGTGGCTACATTCAGCATTTAGTAGGGAACAAGTAAGCAACACATAATATAAATAGCGCCTCTCTTAATTCTACACTGATTACAGAATGCCAGCTCACAGGCTAAATATATAGGTTTTTAAAAAAACATCTGCAGGAAACAAATTAACTAATATTTACATCAAAGTTCTCTTATCAGAACAAAACAAAGATGCCTTTCAGCCATCTTCCACTAAAAACAAAGTAAAGCCAAAGCAAAGCAAACCAATATTGACTGTGCTTTTTGAGGATGGCATAGCCAGTATAAAAAAAGTCTATTCACTATTTCTAAACATGTTACCATTTAAGTGATTTTTGCTTCACTTTCAGACTTTCACCTCCAGAAACTGGTTTCAGTTAATCAGGTTATTCACCATGTTAACAGGACAACACCAAAACAACTACATGGGTATGTAAGTTCATTTGTTTTTATATAATGGATGTTAGGCACCCTTCTAACAAGGTTATAAGGATAAATTAGAAATTGCCTCACTGTATCAAGCACCTTATCCATTCCTGTCTAGCTTAACAGCTGTAGGTGGGAGCTTCCCAAACACATTTAGGTCTTCATTTGCATTTATGTATGTGTTTGAGAGCCTTTCTGGTAAAGAAAGAATCCATCATATCCAAAGGTAGCTGTGGAATTAAATGGCAGATCTATGAGCCAGTGTTGTGTTGAAAGGAAAAGAGGAAGACTTCACTACCCCAGCACATAGCAGAAGTTTCTCTTCAAATCCCATTCTTATTAGATGAACAAAGAGAATACCATAAGTAAGGAAGTAACCAACCAAGTTTTAGGGATCTCTAAGAAAGGTCTAACAAAAGCATTCCCTGTGCTAAATAAAAAAGTTCTATGACTTATGATAATGAGCAAAGGATGGAAGTATCACTGAAAAAGAATGAAAAAAAAATAAACTACTACTGTTTCCATTTGACTCTACTGCCAAGAAATCTATACCCTTTTTACTGAACTACTGTAGACATTTTCCCTGTTACTGAAGTTAGGGCTGATAAAGTTTCATATTTTAAAAAATCTTAGCAAAAGTTAAACAGAAGAAAGTTACAAAATTTATATACAGGAGGAAGACTTCCCAAGATGGAAAAAACCCCACTTTTTTGATGATGAACTCACGACATTTTATTGTGACCTGCAAATAAAATATGCAACAATGACCATGAAACTGATTTTCCTTACTAATGCTGAGTAACATTGCCATAAATACCGTAAATCAGCAACTGTTCTAAATATGGAACTTTTTAAATTAAAAACAGAAGAGATGGAATGTGTTTGTGCATATTGGTACACAAAGCTGCCAATAAGGGTGACTATTGTCCCTTCAAAATGAAGTAGAACAGAGTTAATAAAAGTTGAGAGGAAAATAAAAGTCAGAATTACAGACAAGGACATGATGTTTTCTTTGCTTGATGGCAGAGAAACTTTGGATCAAAGTTAATAAATGAGTAGAGATTCAGTAAACAGTGGTACCTGCTTATATCTCCTCTGAGATGGAGGCAGCATGCAACCAACTTTGCTTCTCTACAAAGGGGAAATCAAACATCACATTCTTCAATATTTTCTGTTCCCTGACATGTATTTATGCCAGCTCCATCTGGCCTTACAATGTCCAGAAATACAGCCCAGGCCCATTTCTTTCCTTCATCTCCTTGCTGCTCCCACATCTCCTATTTTCTATCATAATATAACCAAAATGTTCCACAGGAAAAAAAAATAAACATGAAGATAACCATAAACATTTACGTACTAACAAATAATATTTAAAGCAGAAACTGACAGGGATAAACTGTAAAAAAAGATGGTGCTGGGGACACAAATGTACCAATTATGGAAAATAAAAAGTGATCTTGAATGAGACAGATGTTGAAGAGAAAAATCATGAGGAACTTCTATTCCATCTCTGTGTCCTGAGATTAACATTTTAACAGACAGAGTCCATCTCCTCTAATTCAAGCCTCATTTATACCTCAGGTTCAACACATGCCCTCTTTTGAGCATTTTTCCAACTCTTGCATTCCCGTAACAGCAATATAAGACACTAAAGGAACATACATTTAAGTGGAGAGTGAGCATTGCTCAGAGCGTTTCCAAAAAGCAAATGGAAATAAAAGCCTTTATCTGCATGTAGAAGAGCTTAAATATGCCAGGCAAATCTCTACACCAGTGGTCACTTACAATACTCTTATCTCAGCCTGTAGCAGACTTAAGCCCCAGTGCCTCAGTGAAGGAGTCCTAGGGGTGGCCTCCTTGGACATGGAGAGCTCCTCTCCAAATAGTGGTCTCTCCACCCACAAGAAGAAACACCTCTTCTAGAAGAACCAGCATTCTAGGCCCTTCTGTTTAAACCTCCAATATACCTGTTCATTTCTTATTAACATACCTGTAGCCATCCAAAAACAAAAACCCCAAACCCCCAAAGACCCCACACTACCTCAGGAGTAAGAAACAAAGTCATCCCAATGCACCAAGAAATACAAACAGAGCAGAGATTGAAAACAAATATTCTAAGCCACACAGAGCATCACAGCTTCTGTATCACAATAAGTAATTTTAGCATTTTTAACAGTAAGGCATGTGTCTTTCTAATGCAGAACAAAACAAGCATCTCAAAAGATAATTAAGCAGAATTCAAAAGGCTTTATAAAAACCTTCCTGCCTAAATGCACCATGAATTAGTGTGTCTTACAATCACAAAACATTTATTTTTATCAGGCTTTGGAAAACCAACACAAAGCATATTTCCCCCCTTGCCATATAAAACCTGAAACCAAAGCTGGCATCTCACAGAGATGAAACACAGCAGACCCTAATAAGCATTACAGAATCCAATTCCTGCATAAATACATATACCCATCCAGCTTACTGTCAGTGAGACCAACCATGTAAGAAGAGACATTACTGTATATACATGATGGGTCCTAAGCACAGGGCAGGGATCTCATGAAGCAAAAGGAATCTTGGAATGAAGTAGGACTCATTGTCCTCTCCCCTACAAAATTTTTTAGGACTTCCTTCTAAGAATCCTATTAATTCTAAAATAAATAAATACTATCAGTTAAAATTAGCATAATTTTGAGTAGGCAGTGTGGTGTGTGGAAGTCATCTGTCAGACCAGTAAATATATGACTGATAATCCGCAAACACCTAACAAAAATAATTATTGCTTGTTGGTTAAACCTGTGTCCACTCTACCCTCTCTCTAACTGAGTGATCTTGCAAATCTGCAGTGGTTTGCAGGCCTAGCAACTGCTTTAAGGGCTGAGGGAAAGAACTTTTCTCAAAATCTCACCCATTCACTAAAACAAACCAGTCTTGATGGGGAACCAAGAGAGAAAAATTACAGCGTCTGAAGATACTCCTCTCATCCAGCCCCCCAGAGTGATCTGTTCTGTAGTGTTGCCATAGAAAATGAAAAGGAATCCTCCAATTAGGGACGAGGTCACATTTAAGCTGAGATATTATGTAAATATCAGCCAGCCAGCACCCTGCAAAAAAAAATAAAGGCCTCGTCCTGTCAGCCCTCCAAGGACAGGCCTGGGGTTTGCTCCTAGAAGACCCCTGCCTGCAAGGCTCGGCTTGCAGGAGGAGGTGAGACCCCCCGGAGGCTGCCCCGGTACCCCGGTGCGGCCGGGAGGGGCGGGCGGCAGAGCCGCGGCGGGGCCGGGATGCTCCGCACCGGCATCCCCCGCACCGGCATCCCGACCTGCCGCGGGTACCGGCGGGCATGGGGGGCCACGGGCAGCCCCCGCAGCTCTGCCGGCCCCTCCGCGGCCGCGCCCCGGCCCGCTGGTGGCTGCGGGGGAGTTGCGGGAGGGCGGGGGCCCCTCTGCGGGCAGGAGCCGCCGAGCCCCGCCTGGGGANGAAGCACCGCCCGGCAGCCACACCTCGCTGCCGGCACCGGGTCCCTCCCCAGCTGTCACCGGCGGCCCGCCCTCGGGGGGGAGGCGGCCGGGCCCTCCCGCGGCCCCTCCCGCAGCCCCGCCCCGCCGCTGCCGCTCGGGATGCTCGGGATGCTCGGGGTGCTCCGGATGCTGGGGAGCCCGGCGGGTCCTGCTCCGGGACGCTCGCCCCGCGCGGGGCCGGGCGGTGTGTGCGGGGCGTGTTGCGGTGTCCCCTCGGTCGCCTCCCCACCTGAGCCAGGTGCGGGGCACGGTCCGGCATGGAGCGCTGAAAGGGGATGCACCCGTGGAATTTTTTGTGCCGCACCCGACCGTGGCGGACAAGAATCAGACGCGGAGTTGCCGGATTAACTCGCTCGCACTCGCTATCCGTGCCAGACGCCTGTAAACCCTAATGCCATTTAAAACCTCGCTGTTTTGTCAGGATGGAACAGCACGGCAGCTTCAGGCTCCCGGGCCCAGACTTTGCTGTGGGTTTCAAACTAGACTGACTCCTCTGTGCCGACATACTCCAGCTACAAACATACGTACCTTTACTAAAATGCTGTTTGTGACCATATTTCTCTTGATCCAGATCCAGTGTCTGACCCAGTGAATGCAGCAGAGGTATGTCTGTGAGCCAAATACCAAGACCTTAGGGAATGGGAATGGTCATGATAATTGGCTCAGTGTTACGTTGATGGTTTATGCAGTATTTGTGTAAATAGGCCCAGAATCAAGGAGAAAATAAGCAGGCTTACCACTCTATTTGGTTTTTTGTTTTGTTGTCGTTGTTGCTGGAGTGCTAGGTTTGTACTTAGTTCAGTAAAAAAGATTGCTATGGAAAAACAGATTTGAAAGAGGAACCACAAAAACAAGAAACATGCATCAGCCTCAAAACATGCTCAAAGAAATGGGTTTATGGGGTTCCTCAGAGAGGCAGCTCCAGGCAGCATCACAGGGACAGAAATTTGAGAAGGGAACACCTCAGTCTTGCAGATAAAACTGACACTATTGCTGGCCACACTGAATGCTTCAAAACCAAATTTGAATGGAGCACACATTTTAACAGTAAAGGGGATTGAACAGTCAGAAACATCTTTTGAGACTAAAAGGGAACATGCATTGCTAGGCTGTGTGGAGAAACATTTAAACAAATCTCTTTCCAAAGGGATGCATTTTCAATGGAAGCTAAAGGAATTCTTGTAGCCAGAAAAGCCCTGAAAGTTCCTCCTCTGTAGAGAAAATGCTGCTTTTGAATTTAAAAATCAATAAGAATTGAATGTCCCAGTTGGGGTTAATTACTTTATATAGTTAATTTGTTCCATTTTCCAAGATAATTTCAGGTATAAATGCTTGATATTTACGCTCTTTAAAAATGCCAACACATTTATTAGTGGCTATGTTCCAAGTCTGGATTAATGAAACCATAATGAGCAGCTTGTTATGCTTTAGCTGCTATCTAACTATTCTTAATAGGACTAGTAATAGGAATTTGGGGTCCAAGTTCTGGCCCTGGTCAGGGAGAGAGGAAATTTGAGCTCTTAAATAATATATACATGGCTTTGTACTAGTGTTTGCAAGGATCCAGTTATGTTCTGTATAGGATTTGCTTATAATGGGGTGGTTCATAGGGTCGCTACATGCAAATTATTTCCTTATTAAAAAATCCTTGCTTGAAACTACTTGAAAATAAATAAGAAGATGAATTTTATAACTTAGATAGCACTTTCTTTCTCAGTATTTTTTCATTAATAGAAGTGTTTGAGCTCTTTTTTTTTTTTTTTTTAATTAACCTAAATTTGGCTTCATTTAAAAGTTAGGTGATCATCTTGTCTTCAGAGTCAAAAATATTAGCTTCCTGTCAGACTTGGCTCTATAGCTCCTGTTCCCTTCAGCTGGAGAGCAACCACCCCTTCATAAACCCTAGAGCATCCTTTTGAGAGCATGGGATTTGATATCCACTAATATCTAGAAGCTGAGGGACCCACTGCACTGTCTGCACTGCACAAATCTACTGTAAAGATGGTCCCATCCCCAAAGAATTAATGCTATTAGTGGACATGGAGTATCCAAGAGACAGAATAATAAGTGAAAGATTTATAATCTGGCCTGGTTTTTGTTTGCTTGTTTACTTCCAGCAGTGTTTTACCTTACTGGAAGAAAATTACTGGGTCCTGCCCAAGTTCACACAGGAATTCTGTGGGTCAGCCAGGAGTTAATCCTGGTATATCCTGGTAACTGTGGTGTCCCTGCTGATGTGGGAAGCTTCTGAACAACACACATGGAGTGCACAGTTGTGAAATACAGCAGATGTCTGCAAAGGAAGGGAAGCATTTTGCCCAGCTCTCCGCTGATACAATATTACTGATTGTTTGGCTAGTGCGTTACCAGCTTCCTAACTCTGCTTTTAGTGATTAGCAAAGCAGATTGAAATATTGAATCTGAAAAGTTCTACATGAGACATCAACAAGAAAATATTCAGCTCTGTTCTGAATTCCTTAAAATCAATGCAAATTCTTCATTTAGTTCAGGAAGAATAAAACTGACTCTTTGAAGAAACACTTTAAAAATGCATTAAAAACCTTTTGGTAACTTTACAACTATTTAGAATTAGAGGCACTTTGATTTTATTGTACTCATGGTGCAGTAACTATATTAAGTAGAAAGCAAAATAAAATTTCAAGGACAGGATGTAATTGAAAAGTTAATTAAATTTTAATATTGATATACTTGTAGTAGAGATTTAAGCCTGCAGACTAGCTGAAGAATATCAGAATCTTTGCTCTAAATTTGCCTCTTAATCATAATAAAAATCTCTTGTAAACAGAGATGGTACTCCTGCTCAGCTAAAACTCAAAGTGTGAGAAGTTCTTAAAGCTTCAACTCTGAATAATTGCAGATAAAACAATTTACATTATTTTATGAAGAAAAAAAAAATCCTAGAGCACTTTTGAAAACCGATTTAGGCCCAAGGAACCAGAATATCTGCTGCTGTAGATGTTAAAGCAGTACATTGATCATTTTTATATTGTTTTTGTTGTTATGACTAATATTATTGTCATTTAGAAATAAGAAATACACATCTAGGAAGAGATTTATTTTCTTTTGCACACTCTGGTTTCTTCCCATTGAAATGCAGCCATCTGCAGGCAACAATATAATAGTGCATACCAACAGCACAACAATTATGTACAATATATGGCTGTATTTAAAACTTCTCACTGCTCAGCACTGATTATTATTAACGTCAGGACAGTCAAGGAAAATTTACTTTTAGGGGGAACATTAAGTGGACGGACTGTAATTATGCACGTTAAAGGATTTGGGTGTGATCTTTCATGGGAATGATTTTTCTAGAAAAGTTGGATTCAAGACACCTCATTCAGAAAGCCTGGGAGAGTCAGAGTCATTGAAATGGAATGAGGCTTATTCTTCTAGGTTATTGCAGCATTGTGAAACTTGCAGCACATTTTCATTAAAAACTGTAATGTTTTCATATTCATTTAATTTTTTTAAAAAAACACTATTCAAATTAAAGATGGCTTGAAAGAGCTGACCCAAATTTCTGTAGTTGAGACGTGTTTTGTTCAGAGAACTGGCTGCTGAGTGTTTGTGTATGGAATGCCTGAGCTCCCTCTCTGTGTCATGGATGAATCTCTGGCAAGGCTACCTTGGCCCTGAAGCAGAGGTGCCTCTTACATACCCCAAGAGAATTAGTCTTGCTGTGCAGTCATGTACAAAATTGACAGTGGCATCAACACACACACACACACACACACACACAGAGACAAATCGCCTCCCATGCTCTGAATTTTAAAACATAGAATGTGTATCTGCTGAAGCAAAAGGCAAACTGGTCCTGGTGTCCGCAGCTCATAAGGTGGGACTGTAACTGCTGGGGAACACTCTTCAGTTTGGCCAGGGGGTAAAGCCTCTCTAGGCCTGCCAACAGCCCTGTGTGCATCCTACAAATTCTGCCACAACAGATATTTTGTCACAATCAAAACTTTTCAAAATGGTAGATATATCAATAGGACAAGTTGTAGTGTATGCCCCCTCTCTTTCACCCTATTGATGGGTTCTGCCTTAGCTGGGTGTTGGTAGAATATCCAGAAATAGCATGTGTTACAAACACATGCTTCTAATAGGGAAAAATTATCATGCAGAGATATTGATAGCAGCCAAAGGAATCAGATTGCAGTTAAGGGTTGAAACAGGTAGCTTTAAAAATCCTAAATGGCATTTCTTTATTGTGTTGAGTAGACTGTACAATATTCCTTTCTTTTGTGTGTGAGCATGTGTCTGAGCAGATATGTATGCACTTTTAATGTTTTCTTGCACCTGTTTTAGAGAAGTCACTTATTCCTTAATAGAGAGGGAAGACTCTTCTGGGAATATACACCCTGAAATTAGGATTTATTATAGGCTTTATGTACAGCTGACTTGGTTAAAAGCTGCCTTGCTGTGCAGTCACATATCAAATTAAAAATGACAATATAAATAGATGATGTTAATGACTGTGCTGTGGAATATGGGAATAAAGCATTTGACTCATGCTGGAAAGAAGGGAAAACTAAAGATTCACAATATATTAACCCATGTTTGGTCAAAGATGCTGCTATAGAAGTAAGCACTAGGGCTTTGGATGGCAATTGATTTCTTGTGCTACCTGCATAGTCCTCTTTAATGCATATGTTGAGATGATTAGCTGTAATAAGGAGAGGCTAGGGATTAAAAGGGTAAAAATAACTGCCATTACACTTCTTAGAAGGAATTCTCTGAGGATGTGTGCCCGTGGCTCTCTCACGCTTGCTTTAGTACATGATGCATTGAGCTATTCAGAGCTTTTTTGGAACAAAGCTGCTAAACAAGGCTGTTAAAAACATGACATTTTGGTGGATATTTTTTTTCTCTTCATGATTCTTATTCTTTCTATTTAAGAGTGAGCTGTTTAATGGTCACCTTAACTTTCCACAGAGAAGATCTTATAATGTTGTATTGATAATATTATCTAATTTTGTCAACTCTGAGTAGTATCATTGCTGTTAAAGACATTTTATGTGCAAAGTAAAAAATAAATGAAAATATGCTTTATTGATCTTCCAATTAATATTGGAATTTAATCAGATTGAAGATTTATGTGTTTATATGTGTAGAAAATAGATACATTTTTCTTGTATCTGTGTATTCAAAACTGCAGGTTCAGGACCTAATACAAGCTTATGCATCATTTAAAAGGATAGCAGCTAGCTGGAAATGCTCTTTAAGAAATACCACAGCTTCTGTTATGCACTTTGATGTAAATCTTCAGCCAGTATACAAAATCAAGAAATATTTTACTGTGGTCACGCAGATAACTGCAAGGTCTTTGTTTGGGGAGAATATTGAGGAATTCCCCCAGATATACTTTTCTTATAGAATGAAAAAAGGTTGCTCTCATATAGTTCATCCTTGTGAAGAAAGAAAGGGTGATAGGGAAACTAACAGGTAGTCTGATAAATTCCTTCCCCTTTTCCCTATAAAAGAGAAGAGGACCCAAGTATTTGTTTATCTTTGGGAAAAGGGTGCATCTGAGCACAGATCTCTAAGATCTGCTGTTTCTCATGTAGAAGCAGCTCTCTTCAAGGACAGTGTAGGACTTTGAATCCTGAATGTGGTCTTTTCTTGAGAGGTGGAAACTGAGTATCACCAGTTGCTAACCAGAGGAGAAGATACTGGAATCAGTGATTACACCTTGTGGAAGATGAAATGGACCCTTTCATTGCTCATCCTGGCAATGCACCAGCATAGTCGGCACAGAGACCGGAATTCCTCCTGTATTCCTGTACATTCTTTTAAATGCTCTGAAGAAAAATAACTGAAGTTCTTCCTAGCTGTGTGTAGATTTCTGGTGGTGCAGAATTTGGATGCTTTTTTCCTTAATAAAAGTATATTTAATCTCTGTTATGTGACAGGTTAATGTGCAACAGAGGAAAATAAAAACATTTCTCATGTTTAAAAAGTAATTGTATCAGGTATAAATTATCTAACTGTAAGAATGCAAAAAAATTATTAATTTTCCATACAGTTTTGGTCTCTTTATACCACTTTAAAGGCAATTTCACCTGCATTCTATAAAAGAGACTACAAAAAGCAGAAAGTTTAGTCAGGTTTAATGACATCAGCTCTGTCTTTACAATGTTTGTCCTTAGGAAAGGTACAAAATCAATTATTGTCTTAAAGTACACTGCTCAGAGTTCAGTAACAACTTGACTAATTAAGATTGTGTAAACACAGACTTCTGTCCAAATAACATGGAGTGCTTTTGTATTTTCTTAGGGCCTCAGACAAGTTTTAGTGAGCTTTATAAGTAATTCCCCCCCCTTTTCTTTAGATGACTTCAGAAAATTATCTTTGAGAATAGAATACAACAACTCTGTTGGAAGGGACCTACACCAATCCTCTAGTCCAACTGCAATATACGCTGGTGGAGATTGCCACTATCATTACTATACATTGCAAATAAAGATTAAGAAAAAAAAGTGGACGCATGTCAAACAAAATTTAATTGAACTGTGTAATTGCAGGTTCAGATAAAGAGCAACACTATTAAAATGTTGTTGTGAGTACTCTCCTAAGATGGCATTATACACACAAAAATTTGAAAAAGGCTCTGTCATTATCTAGCCATAGTCATGTAATAGTGGGATCAAACAGATCAAGTGGGAGAATGATAGTAGAAGGTATCAGTAAATTAGCCTATGAGAAGATACAAAGAACGTATCACGGAGGAAAGGGTAGTCAGCAATGCTGGTGACTGAACTGCTGAGATCCCCAAGCTCACACTGCATCTGAGCTGGTTAGCTCACAGCCCAGGGGACTGATGGCTGTGCTGCTTCTGGAGGATCAGTCTCCATGTGGGCTTTGGAGGGCTGGCTCTAGCCACAGTACTTTCTAACACAGACTTTTCCTTCTGTGACTCTTCCTTTGGTGATGTTTCATGATATACTTTAAAAAGAGGGGGCTGCTGAGATGATAAATTTATGCTGCAGATACTGTATGCAAATTAATTCTCTCCCTTTGCAGTCTTTCCAAGCTCCCAAAGCTCATCTAAGGAGGTTGCACAGAAAAATGAAACAAATAGAACATTTTTTGTTGATACTCCAGAGCTCAGTGTATGAAATTTGTTTAATCTGGTAAAGCAGGTAAACCTGCTAAAGCACCCTGAAGGTGCTCAGAATTTCTGCATTATTTCCCTAGCTTATTTTTATTTATTTATTTAACATGTCAGTACAACTGTATTGGAATTTAGCCTGCTTTTCCCCTACAGAAGCCCCCCTTGCTCAAATGGAATGTGTCAGGCACAGTGTGTATAAAACACTTTGTGGTGCCAGACTTGAGGCAGTGTAATGCAAAGTATTCCTCTGCTTCAGAAAAGAAATGCTCTCTTGCCTAAAGTGAAAATGAAACGAAACATCCAAAGGAATTTTCTGTTCCTCCTGTACCTATCAAAGGCTATAACAGTATTGAATTATTTAGGTAACTTTCCCTATTAGACTGTGTTCTTTCATGGATCATTTCAAGTGGCTTGGGCCCTAACCATAAAAAATCTTAGCATATTCTAAAGACTTTGAGAATGGCCCAAAGGAAAGATTAGGTGCGTTAAAAATTTATAGCCTGAAAACTTCTGTGAACCTCAGATTGCATTTTAATGAAATGATTTTCTTAGTCTTGACAGATGTGCTGGTTTTGGCTGGGGCAGAGCTAATTTCCTTCACAGTGGCTGGTACGGGGCTGTGTTTTGGGTTTGTGCTGAACACAGGGTTGATAACACAGAGATGTTGCTGTTATTGCTGAGCAGGGCTTACACAGAGCCAAGGCCTCTTCTGCTTTCCATACTGCCACGCTGGCAAGGACATTAGGAGTGCATGGGAAGCTGGGAGGAGACACAGCTGGGACAGGTGACCCCAACTGACCACAGGGATATTCCAGACCATATGACATCATCAGTATATGAAGTGGGGGGAAGAAGGAGGAATGGTGGGATGTTTGGAGTGATGGTGTTTGTCTTCCCAAGCCCCCGTCCCACATGCTGGGGCCCTGCTCTCCTGGAGATGGCTGAACACCTGCCTGCCCATGGGAAGTTGTGGATTAATTCCTGGATTTTGCTTTGCTTGTGTACATGGTTTTTGCTTCTCCTATTAAACTTTGTCTCAGTCCGTGAGTTTTCCAGCTTTTGCCCTTCCAATTCTCTCCCCAGTCTTGCTGGTGGGGGAGTGAGTGAGCAGCTGGGTGGGGCTTGGTTGCCAGCTGAACTTAAACCATAACACATAACTTTGGGGAAAAAACAAAAAAAGGCTACATCCTTCCCTGCTTCCTCTCATTCCACTAAAAAAGTTGAGGGTGAGATAGCCTAAGGGAGTCTAACTTAAGAATTAAATTGGTCCTTCTTCTTTTATCATGTGCCCCAAGGTTTTCTGGAAGAGTTGTTTCTTCTTCCCACTCTGCTATTGAAAGTTTTATCTTAAAACCAGATGACACCTTGATCATGTATAAAGAGCAGATCTCTATTGCATGAAGCTTAATTAATGCAATGATTCACATATGTATGTCAATAAAAGCACTAAAAATACCAGACAAATGTATTTCTGGCTTTTCATTTGCTAACTGTGAATATTGTCAAACATTGTGTTAGCTAAGCAATGTTTTGAGCAAGTAAATATTATGCTGATTGAGTATCTAAGTTTGGCTCTTACCAAAAAGTCTGTGTGATCAGTGGACTCAACTGTGTCCAGCAGAAAAGCCTTTTTAGGTTAACTTAGTGAGATTAACAGAAGTAGGAAGTATTAAGGGAATATACTAAATATCATATATTTAAAAAGTGATACATTGAGACATTCAAATGGAATTGAACACATATCAACGTTTCAAATCTTCTAAAACCTTCTTTAAAAGAAGAGTGGTTCACAAAGTGTGGTAAGCTGAGAAACTAGTCACATCTGAAGAATAAAGGAATGTTGATAAAAATCTCAAAGCTGTATGAAATGCTGATAGAATCTCTGAACTACCTTGTTCTCTGAAGCACTATTCCTAACACCTGGATATTTCTTATAGCAGTTTGTTTTGCCTCCTCTTAAAAAAAAATCCTCTGATGGTGGCTGCACAGATGGCCTGCTACAGTGTTCCTGTAAAGGTTTAATATCCAATTTAAATCTCCTGTGCTGCAAGTTATTACTGCCTGCTCTATCCCCCCTGAGCACTAAAAGCATTCTCTTTTCACAAGATTTTGCATATTTTGAAGCATCTTCTTTGCCAAGGCTGAAAGACTAATTTTCCCACCTTTTTCCTAAATTTTTGACCACTCACTGCTCTCTGCTAGACTTTATCCATGCTATTTGCCTCTTTCCAAAGTATGGACCTGGGTTTTGAAGTGTGGCAGCTGTGGCCTTACAATCCTGAGCAGTGAAAGGATTACCTCCTGTATGCCTTACATGCTGTGATGGCACTTGCCTTTCTCTGAAATAGAAAGATATTCTTGATTCATCATTTTTTAATCTACTGTAATCCCCAATGTACAGCTACACAGCCAGTTATCCTTCGTCCTTCTTTGGCTTCTTGATCCATCCTGTTATTGACCTATCCTAGATCATAGATTAGCTGCATAAAATGTAACATACTGTATTAAATTCTATCTTGGGTTGTTTGGACTTTTGTTTGGTTTTGTTTATTTTTTGGGGGGAGAGGTTTCAATCAACTGGAATAATTGTAATGATAAAATAAGTGAAGGACTGTAGTAGATTGTCTTTGAATGTGAGGAGCCATTTTATTTAATCTTTCCTGAATCAATTCCAGAAAAGAAATGGATCCTGCATTAGTATAGGGAAAGAAGTATTAGAGAAATGGGTTTGAATCTCTTCCAGTCATGTGTTTTTGTAATCATATAGTGATTCTTTTCAATAGTTTCCTTTGCAGTTAATGAAGTCAGCAGGAGACTGACTGAAGACAATCCTCAGTAGTGAGCTATGTGAAATGTTGTATTTTATTTGTTTTAAGATGTGTTGATAAATTCTATTTCCATTCAGAAAACTAGGTAATCTCCTTCAATAAAAAGTACATCTGAATTCTGAATTCAATACAGAATATAATGGTATCTTCTGAATAATATAGTGGGGAAACTAGGGAAATGCAAACAGGGAACTGCAGATTCTGACACATGTTGAAAATATGTGAGTGTAGCTTTCTGTGAAAGCCAGAATTACGTGATTTATTTGTTCACTGGGAACAAGATTTCTAGAAAGTGATCTCAGAAGTGTATCTCTTGCTGTACCTGTGATTGATGTATTAGTACTGCATTTATCGGTGGAGAGGAATGGATGGCCCATGTTAAAAGCCAGATATCTGACAGTACCTTCCTGGGGGTTTGTAAGCATTTGCTTAAATGTGCATGGGCCTAAGATAAAAGATATTTTATCTTACATAAGGTAAATACAAAGGTAAGAGGGCCGATAATAGGAAAGACCACAGTCATGCTTTTCAACCTATTCCTGACCTTTTGGGTTATATATCTTGTAGTTTTGCTTTTACTTGCATCCTAATTGCTTTTGTCTCTGTAGTTTTTATCATATTCATTTTTTGTGAAGGAATCACTGTTCTGTACAGCTGTTTGGTTTGGGGAGTGGCTTTTTTGGGGGGGAGAAGTGGTACAAAGAGTCATTACTGTAGCCTTTAATGTTAGATTCTGTATTCTTAGTACAAACAATTGAAATGGGGACAGATATAAGTACAAGTGCTTAATGAAGAACATTAGGTCAATTTTTTTAGATGGGTTTTTGATAGTATTTAATATCTCACAAATTTTGTAATGTTTCACAATACCTGGAGTGTTTGTGTGTCCACAAGTTTGGATGGCCTTTTCTCCAAATATATTGCTTTGCCTAATAAGGGATAGTAACTTTCTCTAAATCTTTGCCTTATTTAACAATTCTTAAGGTTCTTCAGAAGAGCAGTTAAACAACTCTTGCAGATAGAGAAACAGAGCTATGGAAAATGGTAAACACAAATCCTAGTCAAGGATTGCATAACCCATGTTCTATTCCTAGCTGATTCCAACCTTACAGCATGTTTGTGTTCAGTTTAGAGGTGTTACATGCAAAGCTTGTTGAATAAGAAGACAACCCTGGTCCTCTCATTATGGAGAAAGAAAGAGACATTACTACAGAACAAGGCTGCTCAGACTGAAACTCTCAAGTAACTCCCTTAAATATAGACATGTGGAATTCCAGAGAGAAAACAAGGGATGAATGGTGTATCTCCAGAAGCAATGTTCCTTTATTTCAGACCTATGGGGGCTTGAAGAAGTTAAACACACCTTGTCTTCTTTCATCCTCTGAGAGCTTTGGAGGCTGGAAAATAAGATGACAAAGGGATTCTGTGTATGCACACCTATGAAATGCACTTACCAAACATATGCACCTATATAAATGCATTTACAGAACCCCATCACATAAAAAATCCTTCCTATATGTGGAATCAGGATTTGCCTAAACTTTTAAAAGTAGCCTCCTAATAACCCTTGGTGCAATTTTCCCTTTTCAGCAAATAATGGGTCTGAATTATTTGTTATTTAGGGAAAATTAACTTCCAGCTTTACTAAATACTTTCAGTCTTCACCATTCTGCATTGTTTTCATCTAAGCAGGGAATGAAACAATGACCTATTTGTCGGACACATAAATGGTCGTGCAGGTTTTGAATTTGTGTTTGTTTTTTTCATGTCTCTTCATAATGAAAGAGCACCCTGTCAGAAAGCAGCACTTCACAGAACTTCTGTGATAACATTGAAGCAATTTTTTATACCTTATGTAGGCTAAGAAACCTAACTTGGCAGTGCATTTCATGCAATCATATACATTATATCTATCCTGTAGGTCACATCTATCCATGTACATCCAGGTGCTAGCATTTAAACCCTATTGTTTCCATAGAATCCATTTAGCATTGGCTAAAGTCAGTAACTTAAAATAGTTGAGAGACTTCCAGGAGGAACCTTCAGTGTTTCAGTTTGTGCCCATCACCTCTTGAGCACCACTGTGAAGAGTCTGGTTTCTTTACATCCTTTCATCAGACATTTATAAGCATTGATAAGATCCCCTTCTCTTCTCCAGACTAAGTAGCTCCAGTTCTCTCAGCTCCTCCTCATATGAGAGATGCTCTTGTCCCATGATTTTGGCCTTTCAGGGTCTTGTTGCCCACCACATTCCCCAGGCCTGATGCTGCAAAGCTGCTTTTCAGCTGGCTGAGACCCCCCAGCATAAACTGGTTGCTGTGGTTATTCCTCCCAAAGTGCAAGATTTTACTCTTTTGTAACACTTCAGTTTTTAAGCTTTGCTTAACATTCCCATAATTTGTTTTAATGCTGGCATTTTTATAAATATGTTTAGGTACACTGACATGGTTCCTTTAAAACATACAGATGTGCTTCTGTTCAGTGTTAAAAGAACCCATGGCATTACAATACCAATTCTTCTCCACCACTGCTGGACACATATCAAATATCTTCAGTGTTGGTATTTATCTCTTCAAAGCCAGAAAATTGTAACTGCATGAGTAGAAATTTAACAGAGGAAATTATTAAAGGAAGGATTTTAAAAATTGACATGCTTAAAGAAAAGAGAATTAAAATGGTAATGCATGTTATTTCTAGATTCCAGGCTTCCTATGTGGAGCCAAATGTTTTAGCAGGTGTTTTTTACAGCTTTGGAATGTGGGCTATCAAACCTGCTGTGTAACTTTCTACTCCAATTCTGAATCTCTCTGGAAAGTATGATTAGAATGCTTTTGGACATGCATATAAAAACTATGCAAAAGGCAAATTAATGCTTACAAAACAGAATGTGTAATTATGCATCTTTTTCACTATAGAGAGGAATTTTTAAGTGTAAAGATGCATTTAGTGCTTTATCTCAGTATATTGGAAATAGATTGACTGAACATAGCACTTCTTAGAGGGAAAAAAAGAAAGAATTAGAAGATAGATAATAATGTTGAGGGGCATGGATTAAAGAGCATTAGTACAGTCAAAAGGTAATAGTTATTTCTGTATATTCAGTGGCAATTTGAAACCCTGAAATCCTGTGTCAGAACAGGAGCATTCATGCATGGATGTCTGGCCTTGAGAATTTACTTTTTGTGTTTGGCAATTTTTTGTGAGGCAATTTTTGAAAGAGCTTTCTGAGGATTAAGGGACATTCTCTGGCAAGTATTATTTAGGGGAAGACATTTTTCATAAACAACTAAATACATTAATTTCTTAGGAATCACAGTAAAGTAATTCCTCTGTCCCCTGGCAGTAGGTCTAGAGGACACCCTGTGGATGCAGAATTATTCTGCTGATGCTGTGCTTCACATCAAAATGCAAGGAATTTCTTCCCTCAGTCCTCACAGATGAATACTGCACAAACAGGACTATATGGAAGTCTGGCTAGCTGGCAAACCATGGTTGTGCGGTGCTGTTTTCATTTCATGTTGCAGAACATCCTCCAGTTATGTCAACCTCAGTGCCCTCAGTGCTCCCTCCACAGCTGTTCAGCTCTTTGCTTAGGACTGACTACTTGACTTATTAGATGATGTCCTCTGCTTGTGAAGACCATTTGGGGCACTTACAACCTCTCACATTTAAGCAGCTCAAGAAAACAACTGAGCACATTTCCTGTTTGTGCCTGACAAGACACTGAAAAGTCAACTACCGTGCAACTAGTTTTGAGACTCCACAGCTGTTGCATCTTTTGTTTTCTTCAGACATTCCCTCCTTCTCTTCCTGGAAACATTTCTAGGAGAAATTTGAAGATTTTTCTCACTAGTCAAGAACTTTATGGATGCTGTCAGAACAGTAGCTCTATGATGACTTCAATAAATCTGGAAATCCTGAGTATGTGAAACTTGTACTGCTGGACTAAGCAGGTGCACAACTCTGCAGATGTTTGTACTCTGTTGTACAAAAATTACTGACCATGTGCAGAGCATCTGGAAAATGAGTGCACAGCAAGTCCACCACTTCTGGTAAATAGGAGTCTTACAGGGCATGTGTGCAGGGCTTTTCTCTTTCAGAAATACAGGATAGGAACACAACAGTCATACGACACTTACAGAAATACATTTGGATTAAATCCGGAAAGAGCATTTATTTTGTGGCTGAAGGTGTGAAATTGATCAGCCTCGATTTGAGCTAAAATTGTGAAACTTCTCTAAGGTTTAAGCTCCCACTAGTAAATTAGCATTTCATAGTGTCTGCTCTCTGGAGTTTCATCAAAAGGCAAATTTAAATTATTTCAGTTTCTTAGGAATCAAGTGGAATATGTTACCTGTATTTATATTGAAAGACCTGTTAAGAACCCAACGGTGGCTATGGCCCAGCATGTTACGGTGTGTTCCCAGGTAAAAATGACTTTTTGTGAATGTTTTTACCTTGAGAGTTCAGGAAAATAATTTTCTATCACCATATTATAAATCACATTTTTTTCTTTCTAATTAGTACATAACATACATTTCTAACATCTAAAATAATAGCAAATGCTTTAAAGAATGAAGAGTATTATTGCCACCTGGTGGGAGCCTTGTGTATATCATGTGCTGATTACAGACAGGATTGTGGAGATGTTGAAAAAGCTCAAGCTGACCCACACCATTCTGGGAGAATACAGTCTAACTACATCTGGCATCATGAGAACAATTAGATGATTGCATTTGCTATGACAAAACAGCATTATTAAAGAGCTGCCACTTGTCCGTCCTTACACTCCTTTTAATGTCAGGTAGAGGCACTGCTAAAGTCAGTAAATTCCAGTGCTTTTGTTGTTAATCAACAGGATTGGAGTACTGATAAAATTGGAACAAGCACATATATATGAAATATATAGTAGAAAAATTGTATGTAAAAGATTTTGGGAAGAGTCTCATGAACAAAGAACAGAGGTTTAAATTCGCATTTTAAATTGACCGAACCTTTTCTCTTTATTATTTAATGTAACTGACAATTAGCAATATGAATTTGCAGATAATAATTATTAAATTCTCCATTTCATTATTCCTTAACACTTCACTTTTTTTTCACATGTCTATCAATTTGCTTGCATGAAAAGCTTTGAAATAAACGGTCAAAAGAAACTCACAGCCAATATCATCCCATTTACATTTAGGTACATTTACATGTAAGTCTTTATTCAGGACAGACTCAGCTGGATTTTGGAGAAAAACATCATGCTTTTGGTGCTCTGAAGATTTAATGCACAATTTTCCATTTCATCGCAGGTTTGTTTTTATCCTATCAAATACAATATATTTGAGTTCCAGTGATATTTCACATTGGCAATAACTGATAGGTGATATAAAGACATTTTTTATGTGTAAATTTATGTCTTATTGTATATATTTCAATTGTTTCTGCATTTAATTGTATTCAAGTCTGTCTGTCCATCTATGCTGGACTCTGCTGGTGTCCTCTTCTTTTAACAAGTGAAACTCTTGTTCTTTTCATCACATTGTAGTCATTGATTTGGTGAGAAAAAATTCCGGGCAAAAAGGTCCAAACCTTTCGTTCTTGCCAGTGTGTGTTGGATGGGGAAAATGAGAAAGGCACTGCCTGGAATGGGAGTGATGTGGGAAGGAGAGTGCGCAGTCCTGCTCTGGGCTGCAGGAGTGGTGATGGAGTCCGGGAGCCAGTGCCAGAGAGGCACTGGAAAGGACAGGAGGATGTTGGGCCATCTGCCTGCTGTTAAGCTGTGGACAGAGCTCCCATCACCTGTTGTGTGCAGATGTTGCCAGGTGTGAAGCAGTGTGCCCATCCCTCCAACCTGCTGAGGTTCTTCTGAAGGGCTGCACAGCACTCTGGGGTATTGGCCACTTCACCCAGCTTTGTGTCATCAGCAAACTTGCTGAGGAGGCATCTGCCCCTTCATCCAAGTCATTGATGAGTAAGTTAAACAGTACTAGACCCAGTATGGACCCTTGGGGGACACCACTACTGACAGGTCTCCAATTAGACTCTGTCCCACTGATCACAACCCTCTGAGACCTGCTATTCATCTATTTACCTGTCTATTAGCAATTTATAGAGCATGTCCACCAGGGTCATTTGCATATGCAAATATACTATCTCAGAGGTCAACTTGAAATCTCATTGATTTGATTGATGTCAGAGCAAGTGCTTTAGGATGGAGCTGAACAGCTGTGGAGGGAGCACTGAGGTCACCTCTCAGCCTCTTTTGCTCCAAATAGCACATAACCAGTGTCCTCAGCTGCTCCACACAGCACGTGCCTTCCAGCCCTTTCACCGACTTTGGCTGCATTCACTTCCCCTGGCTGCATTCAGAGACCTTCCCTTCCTTCTTCAGTTGTGGACCTGAGCAGCTCCCTTGTGAGCAAATGCAGTTTTCTGAAGTATGTTGGTGTTAATTAAGCTCATTAAGTGCATATGACTGATCCTTGCTTACAGCAGACTTCCTGCATCTTCCTGTTGCATTGTTCTTCCTCCCTACTCCCTCTGCCATAGCTCTGGGAAGCAGTTTTACTTTCTGGAAACAGAAAGACTCTCTGTTTTGCCATGTTTCAAAATGGGTGGGACCAGTGCTCTTGAATATCAGTGACCTAGAGAGTGGGACTGTGTGTACCCTTAGCAAGTTTGCAGATGACACCAAGCTGAGTGGGGCCATTGACACACTGGAAGGAGGGGATGCCATCCAGAGGGACCTGGACAAGCTTCATGAGTAGGCCCATGAGAATCTCATGAGTTTCAACAACGCAAGTGCAAAGTGCTGCACCACGGTCAGGGCAATCCCAGACATGAGCCCAGACTGGGAGAATTCTTTGAGGGAAGCCCTTCAGAGAAGGACTTGGGGATTCTGGTGGACCAAAACCTGGACATGCCCCAGAAGTTTGCGTGTGCATCCCAGACAGCCAACCACATCCTGGGCTGCATCAAAAGAGGCACAGCTGGCAGGTCAAGGGAGGGGATTCTCCCCACCTCTATTCTGCCCTCTGGAGACCCCACCTGGAGTGCTATGTCCAGCTCTGAGGCCCCCAACACAAGAAAGGCATGGACCTGTCAGAGCAAGTCCAGAGAAGGCCACAGAGTGCTGAGCACCTCTCTCTATGCAGACAGGCTGCAGACTGGGGTTGTTCAGCCTGAAGAAGGCTCTGGGTAGACCTCACAGCAGCCTTCCAGTACTGAAAGGGAGCTCTTGGAAAACATAGAAACTTTTTATATGGGCTGGTAGTGACAGGACAAAGGGGAATGGTTTTAAACTAGAAGAGGGGAGATTTAGGTTAGATATTAGGAAGAAGTTCTTTACTTAGAGATTGGTGAGGCACAGGAACAGGTTGCCCAGAGAAGCTGTGGATGCTCCACCTCTGGAAGTGTCCAAGGTCAGGTTGGATGGGGCCCTGGAAGCCTGATGTAATGGATGGCATCCCTGCCCGTGGCAGGGGAACTGGAACTAGATGATCTTTAAGGTCCCTACCAAGCCAGGGCATTCTGTGATTCTAGGATTCTATGAGTGTGCAACAAGAATTCACCCTACCTGGGCATGGAATGCTATGAAATGGTTACCATGGGAATTCCTGCTTCCTGACTAAAACCCTGAAAGCCAAAATGTGACAGAAATTTATCTGACATGACTAATAGCATATATTTGTCAGAAATTAAATTTTCAGTGTGACAGCTTTGCACATTTTAAAACCTTAATTAAATTCTGCACAATGTCTATTACGAAAAATTTTTACATTAAGCATGCCTTAAACTGAGATGTAGCAAGGCAGTTTTTCAGACAGAAACCTCTATGTAATGTTTTATGGCTGAAGAAGAACATATCTATGTTTGCTACTGTGTAGCAGATGGAGTCCTGGAAAGGACTGAAAGTAGTTTATAAGAAAAAAAAAATTGTAGTGTCTTTTGCAAATTATTTACACTTTGTATTTCAAGCCATGTGAACTTGTCTGAAAAAGGAATGGTCACTTCTATTTGTCCAAAGTGAGCCTGAGATTACCTCCTCCTGAAATTTGAGGTGCTTATAGCTTTAAGTCTTAATAGCAAGGGATTGAATTAGCTAATTCCAAAGCTAAATTCTCTTTAGTTACTACAGTGCAATTTAATACTGCCAACCACCAGGAACATTTCTTGCTAACTTACTTTCTATAATGATCTCCTTCACTTTCTTCTTCAGTTTTGGAGAAACCAAAAACAAAAATCTTTGGAGCTTTTCTCCCCACCCCCCGCTAATTAATTCAAATTGTTCTGCAGGAGAGGGGAGAGAAATGGTCACTCCAATATACTTGAAGAAAATTTATTGAGGTCGATTCATAACTATACTGGGGTCAGGGTTTGGACAATCTATACATTTTACAGCAGTTCTTGTAGAAATTCTTGCATGACTGCCTTCGGATTTATATCTCTCATACAAAGTCCAGTGCAAGGCTTCAGAAAGTAAAAGCAATCTCTGGCACTTCGGAATGCTGAAAATTACCTGAACCATGCATGGAGGTTTTGGTAAAGAGAAATCTGATCAAAATCACAGATAAATAAAATGTCTTTAAATTCTTTATTTGGTATGGCTGAGGGCATGTTTTTAGTTTCGCAGTTTCCTGTTCATGCTTTGCATGCTTGAAGCAGTGTGTCTCACAGCCAGACAGATGGCACACGTGTCCCTTACCCAGGTATCAGTATATAAGCACACACAGTTCTACGAGCACTGCCTTTGATCGCACTGAATCGACTCATCCATTCACACTAGAGGTCACTGTGAGCAAAAGATGAAGCTCGACTTGCAAAGGCAGGAACACTGATGGATCAATTTACAGAAGGAATTTGTGGCATACTTTCCAACTTGAAAGGTTGATGTGAACTCATCCATGTTAAGTATGTTGCTTGAGGGGGACCACATACTACTTAATGCAACTTCATTGACTGACAAACTATTTACAAAATGTAGAGTAAGAAGTTACTCCTATCAAGAAATCCTCAGTGCTTAAGTATGTCTGGTTTAATTCTACACCAAATTTAATCTCTGGCAACACCAAACTGATTCAAGACAAAAGTTCCAGACTTTGTTGATACCTGTTGCTGGGTTTTATGTATAAACACTGAGGTACTATTCCTTCCCTCTGCTCCATGGCTGTACAGGAAGTGCAAAACTGAACATCTGGTGCCATATAAGTCACTTAGGTTCCTATAGTGTGGGATTCATGAAAATGAAGATGTTGACCCTTTTCTCATAGCTGAGAGAGCTAATGGGAGAATGAGAGTGATGCTTTTTTATATAAAGCTGTGATGATGAACAGTATTTTTGTGCTGCCATCCAAAGACTATTTGGCACAAGGACACTGGAATAAAGAGAGGTTAAAAGAGCAGGACAGGGAATGATGTTCACATTACCCTACACACTTTAGCACACAAAAACAGGTACTTACACCAAAACTACTCCAACCCTGAGGTGACAGAGGCATATTTAATAAGCAGGTCTGGGAAGAAGTCTTCATCAACATCTTCAGAAAACTCAATTCCTATTTTTACCTGGGTTTTGTGCCCATGTTCTTGTGTTTTTCTTTCCATTTCCTCCCATGCTCACCTTTTATTAATTCTTTCCACCGTACATCCATCCCAAATAGCAACATCTTACTTGCTCACCTTATACTGCTGATTCTCCAGATTCTCTCTCCCTTGTGTCAGCATGCTTACTGTATTGTGCTCTTTCTGACAGAAGATAACTGCCGCTTTAGAGTACAGACTGCCTTAAAAAAATAAGGAAAAAAAATGTTTTCAGGTTGGTCCTTAGTCCAATGAAACAACAGTACCCAGCAGCTCATGAGGGATGCTGCAGCTTTTATTGCACTAATAGTATGGTGATGTAATGCTTAAATCAATTAAATTATACTGTTAAAACAGGTGTAACAATGTAAACAACAAAACCTATTATTTTGAAATAACAGCTTTTGTCTTAATTAGTAAGGTGTGGCAAAAAAAAAAGGGGGGGATGATCTTTTTAGTACAGGTTACTTAGCATCACTCAGATATTTCCATTTCCATAATGTACTTCCTTTCATAACTACTGAGGATGCAGATGGCATTTCTCTATGAATTTTTCAGGTCTTCTTACTCTCAGAAGAGCACCACTGACAAGATTTTAGCTGGGATTAACTGTATCCCAAAAACATCCACAGTAACTACACCAAATCTGTTTCTGGGTGTACTAAAGACACAGACTCTTATTCAGAGGTGTTGTGACAAACATACAGAGCTGAAGCCTATGCGTTGAAATGAACCATACTTCATGCAGGTCTGTTCTCTTGGATGATCACTGCTTTCTCTCTTCATTTAGGAACAGCTCCATTAAATAGTTTTTCCTCTGGACTGATGAGAAACTACTTGTCTGTCAGCAATGCTGTAAGTGTGATGTCATTTCAGTAATATGATAGGTAAATCAATTTGAATTGACTGATTTAATAACAAAATGTTGTATTTAAATAAATATTGCTTAGCAAGATCCTTTGCTGTTATAAATTAAAAGACAGACTTGTCTTAAACATTTTAATACTAAACACATGCCTAGATGCTGAAATACAAACTTCACAACAGAATGTGAAAATGTCAGTTTATATTACATACAGTTTAACAGAGGCAACATATGAGTTGCTCAGATCATTAGATATCCCAAGTATATTTCTAGAACTAATTGATGATTATATAGAAAAGCAATTAATTTCAGCCTGTGTCTCAGGACTGTATCTCAGATGTTTAGTCATTTCTACTGCATTTCATCACCTCTTAAGTAAACCATGTTTACAGAAATCAGCTAAAATCAAACAAAATCACTGTCTAACCTTCAAAATATTTGTAAAAGGATTATTGATTCTGTAATGCAAAAAGAAACTGGTTAACTGCAATCTTTTTATTTTTTTCTTGTTGCAATAGGGATTTTTTTTATCTGGGCTGAGAGGAACCTCATGCAGTTAAAAGCAAGTGTCCTGTTCTGGTTGGGAGTGGGAGGGGGAAAAGGGCAGCTGATCTCACGAGGTCCCTTCCAACCTCAACCATTCTACTGACTCGATGAGTCACATATTACAGTATTTCCATGTTTCTTCTCTGTAGCTGTTACAATTTACAACTGTGGTAATACCAAACGGAAACTTGTAATTCGTGATAAAGTAAAGTGAAAAAGGGAAATCAGCGGAGCTGATAATGGAATCTGCCATCGTGTCCGAGTTTGATTTACTCCCAGTAATGTTATCTGTATTTATATAACATGCACATGAGTTTATAAGGTGTATGTGACAATTCATTTACTGCAAAGGTTTAACTGACCTCAGGTAAGGAAGGACGTGATCAAATGCATCAATGGCACTAATGTGCTTCTTCAGTGTAGGATCACACAGAGTGTATTTGACATCAAGCCTCACTGTTAAGCAGGTTAATAGCCCGTGTGGCAGTTTCACCCTGGAACTGAGCCCCTCCGGAATGGCTTATGCCACATGTGACTGTGCCTTGGGTGGGAAAGGTGCGGGCACAAACCGCAGGGGAGGCTTTATTTTACACTTCCCTTTTAGTCACTTTTCCAGCTACCACCCTCATTTCCACCTGTTCCCAAGGCATGTTACATCCGCTACGCACACCCACTAAATATCAAATCAATTGTATAAAGTAATATCTTGAAGGAAATGTGAATAGAAGGGGAAGCAGATTGCAGCAGCAGTTTGTCATATCAGAGCTAAGTCATACTGTCAGTCTAAAGAAACAACTAAACAGATAACACAAGGCAGGCATTGCATGTTCCTAACGAAACCATATTACACAGACTGCAAATGATCTTAAATGTGGGGGGTTTGTAAATTTTTATTTAATTTGAAGTAGACAGGACCTTAACTTCATGTTTGTTTAACCGTCTTTTAGATAAAAATAAGAATTTTTTTATGACTTCCAAAGCAAAGAGATAATGAGGCCAACAGGGCCACATTTTTGTTTGGGGATTAAAAACAAAGCGTCATGCAGTGACACCAAGAAGCAGGATCTGACATTTTTAAAAAAATGAATCACATCACAGGTCCCCATGATCTGCTGCCAACTTGGAACTTGTGAATACCACTAAGGCCACTCACATGAATGACGGAAGTTTAGATTCAATTTCCTATTGTGAATTTACAGATTGGGGGGGCGGGTTTAAGTAGAAGCTGTCCAGAGTACCATGTAGAGATGGTGGGGGCGGGCGCTGCTCGGGGACCGCCCGCACACCACGCATTGCCCTGCCCTGCCCTCCCCTGCCCATCCCATCCCATCCCGTCCGATCCCATCGCATCCCATCCCGTCACATCGCATCCCGTCCCGTCCCATCGCATCGCATCGCATCGCGTCCCGTCGNACATACAGAGCTGAAGCCTATGCGTTGAAATGAACCATACTTCATGCAGGTCTGTTCTCTTGGATGATCACTGCTTTCTCTCTTCATTTAGGAACAGCTCCATTAAATAGTTTTTCCTCTGGACTGATGAGAAACTACTTGTCTGTCAGCAATGCTGTAAGTGTGATGTCATTTCAGTAATATGATAGGTAAATCAATTTGAATTGACTGATTTAATAACAAAATGTTGTATTTAAATAAATATTGCTTAGCAAGATCCTTTGCTGTTATAAATTAAAAGACAGACTTGTCTTAAACATTTTAATACTAAACACATGCCTAGATGCTGAAATACAAACTTCACAACAGAATGTGAAAATGTCAGTTTATATTACATACAGTTTAACAGAGGCAACATATGAGTTGCTCAGATCATTAGATATCCCAAGTATATTTCTAGAACTAATTGATGATTATATAGAAAAGCAATTAATTTCAGCCTGTGTCTCAGGACTGTATCTCAGATGTTTAGTCATTTCTACTGCATTTCATCACCTCTTAAGTAAACCATGTTTACAGAAATCAGCTAAAATCAAACAAAATCACTGTCTAACCTTCAAAATATTTGTAAAAGGATTATTGATTCTGTAATGCAAAAAGAAACTGGTTAACTGCAATCTTTTTATTTTTTTCTTGTTGCAATAGGGATTTTTTTTATCTGGGCTGAGAGGAACCTCATGCAGTTAAAAGCAAGTGTCCTGTTCTGGTTGGGAGTGGGAGGGGGAAAAGGGCAGCTGATCTCACGAGGTCCCTTCCAACCTCAACCATTCTACTGACTCGATGAGTCACATATTACAGTATTTCCATGTTTCTTCTCTGTAGCTGTTACAATTTACAACTGTGGTAATACCAAACGGAAACTTGTAATTCGTGATAAAGTAAAGTGAAAAAGGGAAATCAGCGGAGCTGATAATGGAATCTGCCATCGTGTCCGAGTTTGATTTACTCCCAGTAATGTTATCTGTATTTATATAACATGCACATGAGTTTATAAGGTGTATGTGACAATTCATTTACTGCAAAGGTTTAACTGACCTCAGGTAAGGAAGGACGTGATCAAATGCATCAATGGCACTAATGTGCTTCTTCAGTGTAGGATCACACAGAGTGTATTTGACATCAAGCCTCACTGTTAAGCAGGTTAATAGCCCGTGTGGCAGTTTCACCCTGGAACTGAGCCCCTCCGGAATGGCTTATGCCACATGTGACTGTGCCTTGGGTGGGAAAGGTGCGGGCACAAACCGCAGGGGAGGCTTTATTTTACACTTCCCTTTTAGTCACTTTTCCAGCTACCACCCTCATTTCCACCTGTTCCCAAGGCATGTTACATCCGCTACGCACACCCACTAAATATCAAATCAATTGTATAAAGTAATATCTTGAAGGAAATGTGAATAGAAGGGGAAGCAGATTGCAGCAGCAGTTTGTCATATCAGAGCTAAGTCATACTGTCAGTCTAAAGAAACAACTAAACAGATAACACAAGGCAGGCATTGCATGTTCCTAACGAAACCATATTACACAGACTGCAAATGATCTTAAATGTGGGGGGTTTGTAAATTTTTATTTAATTTGAAGTAGACAGGACCTTAACTTCATGTTTGTTTAACCGTCTTTTAGATAAAAATAAGAATTTTTTTATGACTTCCAAAGCAAAGAGATAATGAGGCCAACAGGGCCACATTTTTGTTTGGGGATTAAAAACAAAGCGTCATGCAGTGACACCAAGAAGCAGGATCTGACATTTTTAAAAAAATGAATCACATCACAGGTCCCCATGATCTGCTGCCAACTTGGAACTTGTGAATACCACTAAGGCCACTCACATGAATGACGGAAGTTTAGATTCAATTTCCTATTGTGAATTTACAGATTGGGGGGGCGGGTTTAAGTAGAAGCTGTCCAGAGTACCATGTAGAGATGGTGGGGGCGGGCGCTGCTCGGGGACCGCCCGCACACCACGCANGGGCCGCCCCCCAGCTCTCTGGGCTCCCGGCGGAGCCCCACACGGCCCCGGTCGCCTGCGGAGCCGGAGCGGAGCCCGGCACGGGGGAGGCGCCGCTGACTTCGCTCTGAGGGGCTCGGTGAGCGCCTGGGGCGGGGCGGCCAGAGCTGCCGGGCCATTCCCGGCCCCCATTCCCGGCCCCCATTCCCGGCCTTCCGGGGTGGTGGCACCGCCCGGACAGTCCCGGCCCCGGCGGGGGGCGGGGGCGGGGCGGCGCCG